>SMGT01008020.1:301949-360223 GCA_004794575.1 Lanistes nyassanus
AAATACAGCAAATGTTGGACAGTAGGCACGTTTGATGCATATGCAGAATTTCACTTGACACAGAGTAAAATAATAATGTGTATTCTTGCAGTGTGTTTATTTTTAAAAAAATCTGCAGGTGACTGGACTTGTGTGTGAGTTCTAACTTTGTCATTTAAATAAAAAACAACAATAAAAGCTTTTATACCTTTGGAGAGAATAGTGTGTTGCCAGCACTTCTCCTACTGCTAGAAATGTTTTTAATTGAAAGTGTGTTACTGCAGATTTTGCATTTCCAGAACAAGTCCCTCTTTATTATAGTAAGTTATTTTTTCCCTCCCTCCAGCTTTTTCGTGAGGTCAGAATTATGAAGATGCTGGACCATCCAAACATTGGTAAATACTCTTTTGTTTTATTACTTGTGATTGGTCATCTTGAATATGTGGATCTTACAGTTAAATTTTTCTTACTCAGAACAGGTTGTGCTAAAGAACAGCATAGTTTTAAAACTTTAACATTTAAACATTTTGTTGCTGGGAAAACACACATTCTTACTAGCAGTGCATGCAAGTTTTAACAAATTTAACATGAAATCAAGGTACTTTTCTTCCTGTTAAGAGATCTTTAAGGTAATCAAGACAGAGAAGGTGAGCATGAAATTGAAGTACTTGCCTTTTTATCCAGTTAAGATCTTTGAGGTCATCGAGACAGAGAAGACACTTTATCTTGTCATGGAGTATGCCAGTGGAGGTAATTATCATATTTAAAACACACACACACACACACACTCATTTTTCATGAGGTTCGCATTATAGATGAGGCTAAGATAGTTTTGCACATAGTTCTGAACAGCCCAGCTATCAGGAAGTAATACCAAGAACACTTTTGTACAGGCATAACAACACTTGTGGGAATGATCCAAAATATTCACTAGTCTGAAAGGCCAGTTACTTTTAAAATTGTCAAACGCACTGAAATTTCTACTGGTGTAAATTATTCATTTCTGTTGACTATAGCATCAGCAAAAGACACCCCCCCCCCCCCCCCCCCCCCCGCCACCTCCAATAGCTTGCTGAGTGGCGCTTTAGGCTTTTTAATGACCTGAGGATTTCTGGTATCCTGAGGCCACCATTTTCCCCTATCATGCAGTAGCACTATAGATAAGCTTTTTTTCCTCTTATAAATAGTGCTTTTCAAAGACCCCTGCCCTTCCCAAAAACCATTCTTTGATGATGGAAATCTTTTCTTATGCTATCAGGATCATGCTGCTTTTGTTTGGGTGCATTTTGTAGCAAAATAGAGTGGATTTTTCTTGCTTTTGACAGGTGAAGTATTCGATTACCTTGTGGCTCATGGAAGGATGAAGGAGAAGGAGGCAAGAGCAAAGTTCAGACAGGTACGGTAAAAGATTAATGGTATATTTTGCTAGAGAGGTAGTATTCTTCTATGAAATGGCATAACTGTATAGCAGTAATGTCATTTTGTGGAGGTTAATTTATAAGTTATACGTTCAGTATTTCATGTATTACTGTTGGTGGATTAATTAAGGGGTCTACAGTTTGTTTTGGCCTGACATGAGAAATGTAATGATCATAATAGCAGTAGTACTAATATTGGTATCCCAAACTGATTTTCAGATTTGAAGACTTTGGAATGATACAATGTAGCTGATTCTTTTTATTCAGAATTAAATGATACCCAATTCAAGTCTCTAGGTTAATCATAAGCAATGTGAAGTTTAGTAGATTGCATTTTTAGCGATATTTTAAAAACCAGTGTGAGTTTGATGTGTAAAGTTTAAAATCAAATGGAAAATGATATACCTGTTAGGCCACATACTGCACATGGCAATATTTGCATATCCAAATATTGATTGCACCTACATTCACCTATGACTGCAGTTAAGAGGCAAGTGTGGTTACTTATTTGGTTGGCTGATAACCTGCAGTGCCATGCAGCATTGACAGAACATATGCTTCGGTCCACCCAGTTATAATTAGATAATTGACCTTTTACAGGGTCAGCTAAAGAAAGGCAGGACAGGAGATAAGCTCTGGCCTCACAGAGCCGCAAGAAAATGGTGGACTGTGGCGTTTCACATCTCAGAGGCTGAGGGGTCTGAAGACCTTTTCTTTTAATCTGAGTGTTATGTCTTAGAGACATTCAATTTGTAACATTTATGCTTACCTGTGTGTTGCAGATTGTGTCCGCTGTTCAGTATTGTCATCAGAAGCACATTGTACATAGAGACTTGAAGGTAATGTAGCAGCAGAAATAGGCTTTTTGAGTTCGAGTTCTAGGCAACAAGGAAAATAAGAGCATTAAATATTTTGAAATATTTTTTTAAATTTGCAACAGTCATCACATGCATGCAAACAAACCGAATTGAAAAACTGGCTGTTGTGAAGCCCATTTAAACTGAAAAATTGTATCCGTAATAGAGATAAATGGCAGTGTTGAAGTTCGTGCTACATTTTAGATGCAGCTTGAAAGACAAAAATGGATATAGGCTGTTTATGCTTTTATTTCAGGCAGAAAACTTGCTCCTCGATGGTGACATGAATATCAAAATTGCGGATTACGGTTTTAGCAATGAGTTTGTGCCAGGAAACAAACTGGACACTTTCTGCGGGAGCCCGCCTTATGCAGCACCAGAGTTGTTTCAGGGTAGGCGTCCCATTTGATCCTGTCCTGCCTTTTATTTTGCAGGCTGAAAATGTGCTCCTTGAACGAGACATGCATATCAAAATTGCCGATTACGGCTTTAGCAACGAGTTTGTGGCGGGACAGAAACTGGATACTTTCTGTGGTAGTCCACCGTATGCAGCACCTGAATTGTTTATGGGTAGGAGCCAGTGGAATTTCTTGTGGCAAGAACCTGTCAGTTCTGTTTGAGTACCAAAACAACTTCACGGGTGATTGGAGCATGTAGGAGAGATAGGGTTCTAGAACACTTTTGAGGTCCATGACCTTGCGAAGTTTTACTTTCTGTTCATTAGTTGGTGGCCCAATAGTTTATAGATTGGAGGATATGCATTTCTGACTGCAGAGCAAGATTTGCTGTTCCCATCTCCTAAAAACCTGACACAAGAGAAGTTGCACTTATCTACACAGCTTTCCCAAAGAAATCCGTTATCTGTGCTTGATGGGTGCTGGCCCTCTCGTTAAGTAGAATGGTGGGAAAATCATTAGTGTTTCTGCTGTGATGCCAACCACCTGTTTGATGCGCTAAGATCATCACAAGTGTGATTTGACTCCAACAACACTTTTTTTTAAACACAAGAAAACGTTGACATTGGTGAGCTTACAAAATGATCAAGGAGGAGAAAGCTTTAGAACTCTTTTGCTTGTTTTTATTTTGTGTATGCGGACAAAAGATTGGATTTAGCTACAAAAGAAAGAGAAAAAAAATGATGAAAAAAGTAGGGAGTAGGAAAAACTTGCCTTCACCCTACTGCCACTGACTGGAAGATTCTTAGATTGTGCTTTTTGCTACTTCATTTTTACTGATAAAGAATTTTCTTTGTCCTAGTGATGCTTGATCTGTTCACAATTTTCTCTGATCCTTCCAATCTGTGATTTTCCACATTAAATGCGCCAGGATATAGTGAAGGCATGCTGTAGCTATAAATAAAATGACCTAGCAAATCTCTACCAGGAGCAAGAAAATGCATTTTAAAAAAGTGAAAGTGCATCTTCTACTTTCAGTGCACATGCGATCTGCTCTTCTAAGGTATTGTCAGTTTGTTCCAGAAAGCGTCTCCTCTGAGTTTATAACTTTATCTGTAAATCAGTCTGTGCCAGCCAAGTGAGTTGGCTTCTCAAATATGTCCGCTCATCAGTCTCACGTATGGCAGGATCAGGTTTACCAAATATGTTTTAATGCAGAAATACTTGCAGAAAAGCAGAAATACTTGTTTTGGAAAATCCTGCATAATTAACGCACACTGTGCATAGACAAAAAAGCAAATTGATTTTGTAGAATTTTCGGTATGCAGAACACAAAGTCATAGAATCATAAAAGTTGATTTTTTTTCCACCGTAGAACCTTCTCTTAACAGAAGGTACAAAGACATTTAAAGAAGATTTATAAGTATTAATGGTCCAAGTTATGTTGTGCTGAGATGTTTTGCTACCAGTCTGCCCAGAAGTTGTTTCAGAGAACTTCAAAACAGAACTGCGTGTTCCGTTGATGTTCTTAGCTAGACTGATTTAAACCTATATTAAGTGCTGTCTCGTTCATTTGATTAATTTGACATTTTTGTTTATGTTATCGATTCTTGTTTATTGACCATTTAATTGCCTTTATATTTGCTATTTGTTGTCTTGTACATATTATTTGCATGCGTTTTAGATATTTCTCTCTTTATTACAGCCACAACACTTCCTTAACATAATAAATTTACAATTATAGGGCAAGATTTTTACTCGGACATCAATCAGTACTTATAGCAAAAAAAAAAGAAAAAAAAAGCAAGACTTCTTAATGACTGTCAGGATGCATCAGACTTTGTACATATCCCTGCACACTCTCAAAAAAAAAAAAAAAATTCAAAAGGCAGAAATAAAGAAGTGTGACTATTTTAGCACTAAATAGCAATGTAGATATTTGTGCGTAAGTTGGGGAATCCCTGATTGAATTGGGCAAGTACATTAGTAAAAACATCCAGTTCTGAAATTTTTTTCTTTTGTAAAGGAGGCATTGATTAAAGTAACATGTCATCAAATCCAGTTCTTGTAAATATGAAAAATCTCCTGCACCTCAGTACATCCACATGTGAGCACACACTTTATGGACAATTCGGTTACTTTTCTTTTGAATAGCCATAGTCATGAGCATGATCTTTCTTCCCTTTAAATCTCTAGTTTCTTTAAATGTCAGGGTTTTTTTTCCTGCTGTTGGAATGTGTGTATTTTATTAACAGTATAAAATTTCATCAAAGTACTGAAAGTATATAGTGTGTGTACATGGTGTTCATCAGCAGAGTGAGAGATTTATGTTGGAGGCTGTTGATATTTTGGTAACATTGTAGAACCACTTTTGTTTTTAAAGATACAAATGCAAAATTAGATATGTCAGTCCATTTTGCATGATGGATAGAAAGCTTTGTATGCCAGAACTGCCAGCCCTTCAGCTCTCAGTATAATTTTATGATGTTTTTTAAAAGAAAAGTGTGTGTTGTGCACATTGAAAGTTATTATACATGGACATGATGGAGAAAAAAGAGTTGGAGGCACTGCTTAAAAGGTCAAGAAACTGTCCGGGTGCTTATGACCTTATAATAGTTAATGCTGGTCTTGGTTTTCAGTGTCATATGCAGTAATGTATCATAGGGACTATGTTAAATGCTACTTTGAGAAGGCAGGGGCCACTGATAACATGCAGATCTCTGGGTTTGGGGAGGTGGAGAAATCTGGGGATGACTGATGTTATTCACTTGGAAACTCTTCTTTGTTGAGCATAACAGCATAACATTCTCCTCACTGCTGACTTTTCTAGGCAGTCAAAATGGTCAGGACTTTTGTACAGCCAAACAAAGATCATAGTAGTTAAGTGCTGCATGTGGGAAGCATTTCATTTGTGCGAGCAGAATTCAGTCTGTGGAACAGACCGTTCATTGCTGGGACTGATGGTGACAAAAAATTTGGGAAAATATTTCTCAGTCATTAAATTTATGAGCTTGGCACATTTTAGTCTGTGAACTAATTTAGTAATTACCCCTGCTGCCTGTTAAGATATTGTTAGTTTGATCTGGACTATTGCCAGTGCTAAGCTTATGAACAAAGAAGCAGCATTATATGCCACCTATGTTAGTATAAAATTCCAAGAAAAAGATGGGCAAATAATGCATCAGTGAATTTATTTGTCGATCGTTTATATTTTAGAGGACATGACCACAATGGCAAAAACACAGGTCATTAATATTGTAAACAGTCTTTGATTTTAGTATATTTTGTTGGCAGAAAGTGAGAACTATGGCTGTTACACTGAAGTTTTTAGCATAGCACTGAAAAAAGTTATTACACTTAAACATCAGGGATTGGCAGATCTGACATGCATGCACAGCTTGACATTAACAGCTGCCTGATTGGATTTGGTCAAGCAGAATTTCTGACCCCTAAACTAACTGTCATTTCGATATTTTTAAAAACGTTTTAGGTGTTTGGAACAATTTGTTGTTGCAGGCCGCCTTTGAGCAAGTAAAAGTTTTAGTAACTTGTCCAACAGGACAGGTTAAAAAAAGAAAGTTAAACTCTTGTATGTATTTGACAAAGATGTTTTAAGTGTACATGCTTTGTTCCTTTGATTTTAATGATAGATTTAGGATGCATAAATGAAATACTTATAAACAAGAGAGATGAGGTTTAAGTTTCAAAACATTTGCAGTTTGTGGCGTTAACTTTTGTGGAGAGGGATTTGATGGGTGTGGGTGGACAAGTGGGATTCCTTTTAAGATTTGTTGGGAAGAAATTACCGTTTACTTTTGATTTAATATATAATGGGACATGTGAGTCTTACCATGAGTGCAAAAATTTCTAAGATGATCTGGTGGTGGGGTACTTAAAAATTGGGTTAATTTAAATTTTGCTTTGACTCCTAGGCAAGAAGTATGATGGGCCTGAAGTTGATGTTTGGAGTCTGGGGGTTATTCTGTACACTTTGGTCAGTGGTTCTCTTCCCTTTGATGGTCAGAACCTCAAGGTATGCCTTATGTCTGATGACATTTTTAAAACACATACTTATGGATTACATGTACTTATGGTGTGAAAAAAGGTGGAGTTTACAGATCATGAAATTGCACTAGGGGAGTTGCAGAGGTTTCAATTTAAAAAAACGAAGTTTGATAAATTCAGAATTTCTGTCTTGCCTCGCATTTAACTCTACCCCTTTGTCAGTAGTTTGCTGTGCCATTCTGTAAGGTGAATTTTGGAAACATCTGTTCATAAAGAATAGTGGTGTCTTTGCTGCATCTATTTTTTTCCCTATGTTTTAGGAGTTACGAGAAAGGGTGCTGAGAGGAAAGTACAGGATTCCATTCTACATGTCAACTGATTGTGAAAATCTTCTGAAAAAGTTCCTTGTTTTGAATCCTCAGAAAAGATTAAGTCTTGAGGTATGTATGTTGTACGTGTGTGCACATGCACATGTTGGTATGTGCGTGTGTGTACATGGATGTTTGTGAATGTGTTTAAAATTTATAAATTACCCTGTGAGCTCTTCGAAGGAGAGTAGAAGGATTGCCTAGAAAGGAGCTTTTAGCATGCTGTTTACTGAAAGAAATGTTACTGATAGGATAGATTTGTCTCTTTTTTTTCCATGAGCACTAGTCATGATTGCTTTCATTATATTTTAGAATTTAACTGAACATCTTGCAAAATCATAAAATTCCTGTAATTCTTGAAACTGCAAGGGATGGTGAGTATGGTTATTACCAAGGTAAAATTTTATAATAAGATGCTCTTCCAGCTTTTTTTCTTGGCAGCATCCTTATCAGTTTTTATACATCGTGTTGGAGTTGTCAATTTTTGTTCCTGTAAATATTTTAAGTCAGATAAATAATTGGTTAAGTTGTTTGACATCATTTTACGGTTCCCTAATTTTTTGTTTTTGTTTTAAAAATAAGTATACAATTGGTGCTGCATAAGTCCAGCTTGGATAAATGCAACTGTTTTCCAGGGAAGAGAATTTTTACTATAGAATTGGTGCAGCTCCTGAAATATATCTGCTAGATAAGTGCAACCTTGGTAGTCAAAAACTCACTAGACACCTTGTTTTGTCACTGATTACCCTGATCAGCTGTAGGTTACTGAGGGCACCTGTATTTGACAACTGTTCAGATCTTGTATGACAGCTTATATTATTTGCTGATGGGTGTCAGTCGTTGCACCCATCAACTGCAGCTTGACTGCTGAAGATATTGAGGCAGTTGACAACTGCAACAGATAGGAGGCTGCTGTTACCTCGCTTGCTGACGAACTTTTAGCATAGCCATTGAGTTAAAGATGGATAAGCAGAGTTGCCAACCATTACATTTTGAGCATAATTTATGACACCCATCTTGTTAAAATTATGCTTTATGCCTTTGTCAAAACTAGTACATCTAGGAAAAAATTGACCGTGCGTGATAGCTGTCTGCTGTTGAAAAATTGCCATTTCACAAGAGTGCACAGTGAAGTGTCAAGCGGGAAACACGGTCAAGGGTGCTGTTGGCATACCTAAAAATAGTTAATCTTGCTAGAAAAACAGCCAGCTTTATCCAGCCTTGCTGCAGTTCAGCTGCCCATGCTTTTTTATTATATGCGATCAACAGGAAGTGCATTGTCAATGATGATGCAAGCGTTTCATCTTGAAGAGATCAAAAAAGTGACACTTCAGTGATACAAAAAACATTACAGCAAAACGTATGCATGCATTGATGAGTCTGAAAAGGGAATTCTTCGCAGAGTGCAAATTTTGCAGTCTTCATTTTAGCATCAAACGCTCTAGAATGTATGGAGATGGGAGATGCTTTGAGAAGGCCCTGTCAGATGATCAGTTAAAAAAAAAACAACACATCTGTCCCTCAAGCGAAGGGTTGGCAACTCTGGATAAGAGAAGAAGAGAGGAGGAGGAGAGAGAGAGAGAAATGACAAAGTCACAGGACGCAATGTAGGCATTGGACACCATCAGGAACATTTCTTGACAGCTAGGCATCGGCAAACCACTTTGGTTAAATGCAACTGCTGGATAAGTGCAGATTTTTTTTTTTTGATGGCCAAGCAGTTCCACTTTTATGGTGCTGACTGTAATTGGATAAGCCGTGGTTAAAACTCCTTGGCTTGCATGGAAAGACAACGCTGCGTCAGAAGAATACAGTGCAACTGTTGTTACAATTGGTTGCCATTTTTGGACTAGGGTTTCAAGCTTTGTTTTATGATTTTGTTATTTCTTGCTGTAGTGTAAACCCAACTTTTACAGAAAAATTTACTTATCATCAGTTTAGTGTGCTTAAAACATGGTTATATGTAATGTTTTAATAGTTTAAATGAATTTGTGAAGATGTTCGTGGTCGGTGACTTCTCTGATAATGGAGTCATATAAATATAATTCTATATATGGATGAAGCCAACTCACAGGCAGATATTGCCAAAATAGTATCTGCTACAGCATGCTAAAAGTTACCAGGGGTGAGTAGAGGGGGGCATTTGGGAGGAAGCAGCAGCAGGATTTAGTACCCAGAAACATTCGAATAACCCATGGAACTTGCAGGAGTACTAACTAAAATGAAGTGACTGCAGCATGGAGATAAACGTATGGTAAGAGCAAGAACACCAAGCCAAACTTTAGGAAGAAAAAAGACATTTCAGGGCACTACTTCCTCTTTAGGGACACAATGCAACACAAGGAAGACAAGAGGAACATGTAGGAAGACTAAAAACGAAGGTGAAGGAGGCAAAAAAAAGATGTGAATGACTTTTATTAAAATATGGGTGTCCAGGATGGGTTCTGGGCATTTAGTTTGGAAAAAAAGTCATTTATCTCATCCTTTATCTTTTTTAAGTTTGCTCGTTTGTTAGTGCAAGTGTTTTTTAGGCCTTTTCTTGTTGTATTGTGTCTGTTCTAAAGAAGGGGTTATAGGCGAAAGCATCAAAAAGTTTTTGCAGAAGTGCCTACAAAAATTGCTTGATATCTGTATATACTTTTCCTTTTTTTTGGAGGGTGGGGAGGGGGGTAAATGCTGTTGTCATACATTCTTCACATGGACATCCTGGTTGAAATATTGATAAAGTACACAGTCTTGGCTTCTTGGCTTGGTATTTTTCTCCTGCATATTTTAAATCGGTCTCCTACAGTTAATGTCTTAAAATGTACTTTTGTATTAAAAGAAAATCTGAAACTGGTGGTACAAAATGAGCATACATCTGGTCAAGAACTACTGGGTGGGACTGTCAGTATTAACTGTTTTTGAATAATGCTTAATTTCTTTAGTGCTGCAGGTGACACTTTTCCTGGGAATGCCTGAATAGCTTGCAGTTCAATTTTAAAAAGCGGCACTTTGCCTCCCAAGAACAGTTTTGTGTGATTAAATAATGCAAACCCACTGTATTACTATTGGTCCCCATCCTGAAGATAGTCTGCTGGCTGTTTTTTGATGTTGGCATATAGATTTTTTTTTTGAGAATTCACACAGATTGGTGTCACTTGCAGTGTCTAATTGTGTCTGATTATTAGAAGAATGGTTCAAAGTGTTTAATTCCTAAAAGTCTTTATTTACTTGTTGAATTCACTTGTCATACCTATTTGGTTTTTTCCAATTTCTGAAACAGACTATAATGAAGGACAAGTGGATGAATATAGGTTATGAAGATGATGAACTAAAACCTTATGTAGAGCCTCCTCCCGACATAAATGATCCAGTAAGAATAGGTAATGTTGGCTTTCCATAATTTGGTTTGTCCCGTGGCATCCACTGAGCATCTCCCCAACCTTTTTTCTTTCTTTTGGTTTCAACCCCACTGTTTTCTTATAATGTCTTGATCTGGAGGGAGAGGACTTTTTGCATGCAGCATGCTTGTGTTCCAGTAGACAGGCATCGTGTGACTACAACCTTGCACCATATCTTCTGCAGCATTCAAAACAGCAAGCAGCCAAAAGTTATTCTTTAGACCCAGATTCATCTGAAAAAAATAAGCATTTCCCTGTTGGGATTAAATTTTAAATTCTTATTTTCTTGATATGGGCTAGTAAACAGTATGGATGCAAGAAGTAGACATGGTGCTATACTCAACGATGCTTGAAAGCCATGGCCTGATTGTGGAGCATGTCACAGGCTGCTGTGTGAAGCTTCCGTATCCCTGGCTGTCTAGAGAGTCCTCTCTCTCCTTGCCTGTTTGAATGTTGTCTTTATGCTTTTATACAAGGACTGTTTGTCTTCTGATCAGACCATAATGAAAGACCGCTGGATCAATATGGGTTATGAAGATAAAGAATTAAGACCATACAAAGAGCCTTCAAAAGACGAACTTGATCAAGGGCGGATAGGTAAATGTGGTCATGCTTTTGCTAGATCCCTCTTTGCCAATGTTCCTTGCTTATGGTATTTCTTGGGCTTTTCATCCCAAAAGTCTACATCAGAGGGATTTTTTGGGCGGGGTGGTGTCACTCATGATAGTTAATTTTGACTTAATTATTTGGAGTGAACTAATATTTTTTTTTATATACAAATTTGATAGAATTAAAAAACAGTTTAGTACCAGGGGTGAAAGTCCTTTCAACCTATGCAGATTTGTGCAAACTACTCACCCACCCCCCAAAAAAACTGCCACACAGACCACCGTACATTGGTAAACTGAGAGAGCATGTGCAGGTGGGTGGGTGTTGATGCACAGTGTATTTAATGAATCTGAGGTAAAGGTGTGAACATGTGTTGCACACCTGCTACTGTTAGTGTTAGCATACAAAAATTATGGCGGATGTCCGTTAAATAGTTTAGGGAGCAAGCCCAAAAGTTTCTTGTGCACATTGATAAGTCAGTGTGGACAGTACATTTATGGTCAAAATTATTGGAAAGTAAGATTTTCTATTTAGGATAAGATTTACCTTATTGTTGATTTCATTTTCAGAATTTGATATGGCTGCAGTAGTAAATTCTGAGCTACAAAGACTTGTTAACTTTCACCCCTGTAGTAGTTTCTGCTTTGAGGCAGTAATAAGTGATGTGATGACTTTGGGATGAAGGCCCACTATTTCTTACAGCTCAAAACTATGCTTAATGTAGGTCCCTTCTACCTATGTATTTTCTACTGCTGGCCAATATTTTTTTTCCCCTCAATGGGTTCCCAGTATCAAACATGGGATTCTGACTTACTAATGTTGACTCACACTGTGAGTGTACACATACAACGATCACACTAATGTAACCTCATAAAGTTACTGATCTTTAAAATTTAGTTGCATTTTTTAATAAAAGAAATATAACACTATTTGTTGTTTGGTGGGGGGGGGGGGACAGTGATTTCTAGATTTGCTTTTTACAAACATCTGCAAATAGTGTAATGTTCTTATTTTGTTTGCTGATGTTTTAATTAATGTTTTCTCACTGTTTATTTGACATGCATGAGGCTGAGAAAAAGCCTGTCACCATGAAATTTTAGGGCAGCATAAATTGTCATGGATTCTGTTAGATGGAGAGAAGTGTGTTTAATGTAGAACTGTGTTTGTAATGCTTGCATGTTGGATTAAGCAAAGAGGAAAAAAAAGTTAGAGAAATGGCTAGATAATAAGAACAGGTATATTATGAGCCTGTTAACTCAATACAATTTAAGGGCCATCTTTAGTCATAAGGGTCTTCCAGTACTCCCCTCTTTTGCCAAAAACAAAGTGTCTTGATATGAACTTGAAAGTTATTGTCAACTATCTTGTAACTATGTAAACAAATACGGTTGCGTTTTGTCAAGCCACTACACGAGAATTACCCCCCCCAAAAGACCCTTTGCAGCTGCTAAGATAGAATAACAAAACATATAGCACAATATATGTGCATGTCTGACAGTAAGGAACACAGGCCTAAGTACACATTGCTGTTAAGGGAAAAAGTATTGTGGCAAGTCAGATATTGGCAAATGCAGGTGTTGGAGACAGTTTTTTAATGTGGGGATTGTTAGAATTTCTGTGGTCAGAGACTGAATAATCAATGTTTTGATTTTGGATGTGGGAACGTGGTGAGGAGACGCCACTGGTAGTGTGGATGAATGTCTCCTGTTGACTACAATATGCAAGCCCACTGGAAAATCTTTTTTTATTTGTGACTGGTTTCTTTATTGTAACAGTCATTCCAGACACCCTGAGATGGCATTGTAGCTGGCTACATTTGGTGATTTCAGCAGACCCTGTAGCCAGAGATCTGACTAGAGTAACTAGACATTTGCAGCTACAGTTGTCTGTTGAACTGGTGAAGACTCAAAAAGGAGCTGTCACTAGACATGAATTTCCGGTTCCCAATGTGCTTTGACAGTTAAAGGCTACACCTTCATGTTCACTCCAGAAAAAAACCTGTTCAGAATGTGTACATTTTTTTTCTTTTTTAAATTCTGTGTGCACATGGGATCTCTTTCATCTCTTGGAGGAGTCTGGTCCAGTTCGATGTAGGACTGGCCACAGATCTGACTAGAAAAACCAGACACTTGCAGCTACTTATCTTTCTTGAGCAGCCAGACACCTGAACCTAGAGATGACTAGGTCAACCCGACCCTTGTGGCCCCAGATCTGAGTAGAGAAACCAGACACCTTTACAATTAGACCTTACCAGAGCAGTCAGATGTTTGCAGCTACAGATCTGACTAGAGCAACCTGTGCCTTGTGGTTAGAGATCTGGCTAGAGCACACTTGCAGGCACAGATTTACTTGAGCAACCAAAACTTTAGCTACAGATCTGACCAGTTGAGCTGTGGTGAGGAGCAGTGCCTCACCTATCCACATGTTTGCTTATCAGCGGGCTGACACTGCCTAGTGTCTGCTTCAGAAGTTGCACTGTAAGTTTCCAAAATAATGTGGGGTTCACACCCAATTTTCTTTTACCCAGTGCCCTTCTTGAACTTCAATGGAATTATAAGTTCATGATATACTGATAACATTGTGACAACCACCTTCGTTCTGTTGCCATAGGTCAACAGAAGTGGGTTGACAATTGCTCTTTGGAATCTTTCCATACATAAGGTAGTGGTTTAGGCAACATGACATAAGAAGAAAAAATGAAAATAATTTGAGGATTCAGTCATTGAAAAGTGACCACTTAACTTGAGGTGGCCCTTAAATTCTTTTGAGTTGTAATATTTAACATAGATCAGTGTT
Source organism: Lanistes nyassanus (assembly GCA_004794575.1). Classification (NCBI taxonomy): domain Eukaryota; kingdom Metazoa; phylum Mollusca; class Gastropoda; order Architaenioglossa; family Ampullariidae; genus Lanistes; species Lanistes nyassanus. The sequence goes on from SMGT01008020.1 coordinate 315,760, forward strand.
ATGAATGTTTTTGCACCAGTCTTTGTCACTGATTATATTCTTTTACATTTTGTTAAACTGTTTCCTTCGAACTGCTACTTTTTCTTTGACTTTCTGCTTCTTTGTATCGTGCAAAAATCTTGTTGCCAGTTTTCATTTCTGTTATTTTTTTTAAAAGTGTTGTTCATTTGTCATTGTTTCTTGCTGGAATGTTGTAAAATATCTGTGTGCATGTGTATGTGTGTGTTTATGTGTGAGAGAGATACTTAATAGAGTGGATGCTTAATATCTAAGAACGTTGCTGGTGGTTGCTATATTTCTCTATGTAAGTTGCATGATATGTAAGTGTATTACTTAAAACCAAGAATCATAAATTTGGGCTATTGAATGAGTTGAATTACTAAAGAGATAGTCCTGTGATTAGTGTAATGGAAAAAGAATGATTTCGAACTTTCCCTGCTTCAGAAATGATGACGAACATGGGATATAGTCGGAAGGAGATCGAAGAGTCCCTGCGATTGCAGAAGTATGATGACATTCATGCCACATATTTACTGCTGGGCAGACGTACATCAGATGTGAGTGTAAGCATTTTTATACGGAACTTATTACCAGCTCTGGAATCTTAAACATCGAAACAGCCTAGTCTTGCCTATTGTATGTCTCATGCTTTTTTTTTCTCTTATCCTGTGGTATGGGTTGAGTCTTAACACTGTTTTTTTAACTTCAGATTATCTTTCTCTTTTTAATCATTTAACTCCGTGTCAGTACTCCACTGAGTAGTACATATGTGCATTCCTGTCACTTGTTTTCTTACAAGTTTGTCATATTGGTTCTGACATAGATCTTAACTCCTTAACTGCCCCTTCTGTATAACATACAGGCCTGTTTCTTTATTGTTGCGTATCTCGTACAGGCGCTTATTAACATGGTATAGGCAATACAGTTAAAGGGGAAAAACAGAGAAATTTCTGTCCTTCCTGGAGAGTGTCATTCTTTCATGGGTTTGGTCAGACACCTGTTGCTCCTGTTCATGACCCTCATGTGCAAGACGATGCTGTGAGGTTGAGTGAAAACCATTTCTCTTTTCCTATTCCACAAACACCCAATAAACTGAACCCCCAGAAGGTTTGTAGAGTCTGCAGGAAAAAACTGAAAGTGAGGAAAGATGCAAGGTATTACTACTCCTTCTGCCCATCTGAGCCAGGCCTGTGTTATCCTGAGTGTTTCATGGACTACCACACAACATTAGAATACTGGAAGTAATCCTGAAGGAAAAGCTGTTGAAAAACTGTTGGCTGCTTAGTATTTGGACTTGAAAATTCTTTTTGTGCAAGTTTTTTTGCATTTGAAAATGTACATACATGAAAATATTAAATGAGCTTTGTGCGTAAACATACATTTTTTCATAATCATAGTAAAATAAACAACAAATATTTCAATTAAAGAACAGAATCACAACAATTTGGGGTTTTTATCAATCTGCAATGTATTGCTAGTTGATTTTCCAAATTTCATTTATGTATCTAAATAAATGACTGACCAGGAGCAATTTTAGTGAAACGGGTGAAAAATCTCCTTTCTTCCATGGCAAATAGGAAGCATATAAACACAAAGTAACGTGGCAGTTAAGGGGTTAAAATTGACTTGTATCATTGTGTAGTGTTTACCTTTCAAGTCTCTTAGATGCATCTACCCATTGTCTATGATCCTGGGAGAAGTACTATATGAGGATCACCGATACTTATTTTTTGTCATTCATACACTTGAAGATATTTGTCCTTTTGAGAGAAGTCTTTAAATTAGATAAACATTACATGAGGTAAAGGACATCAGTAGTCTTTTTTGCCTCTTTTTCAAAAAGTAGGAGGAAGAGTAAATTCACTACACAGAGTTCCTAGTAACGCACAGTCGGGTAATATATGCATAAAAAATCAAGAATTATGCAGAGATTTTCAGGCTGACCTCTGCCTTAAAAAAAACAACATACAAAATGACCCATAGGTATATTTCAGGCTAGAGGGTCAATTTGATCCTTGGTAGTCAGAAATTCCAGAAGCACTGGTACAGAGGTTTTGCTGGCTGTGTTGGCTTAAACTCTAAAACCATAGGAAAAAAAATAGAATCTCTTGTTTTTAACAGCCTAAAAGGTGCAAACACATATTGGAACACAATCTGTGTCCAGAGAAGAGAAATGGAATCTGGAGCACAATCAACTAAACAGACTTAGTAAGCAGTGTAACAGAGTGCAGACAGTGAGCAGTGTGTGATAAACCAAGCAGAAGCATCTGGTTTTCTTAGCCCTTGTTCCTGCCTAGTTGTTTTCCTGTACATACCAGAAGAGCTTTATGACTTGGCATGAGCAGCAAACCAGTAGAATGAGTCAGTCATGATAATTATTCAGTAAAGCATGTAGTTTTTGTCTGTTAAATTTGAAATCCAGTTGAAATGTCAGCCAGAAATGTTTTATGTTTGGACAAATTTTTAAGTTTTGGCCTTGATGTTTGGATACACACACATTTTTGTGTGTTATAGAAAGCTTGTTGCATATGTATTTAATATTTTTGAAGGGATACCTGCTGACATGTAGACCTGTACCATATACCCCTGGAGATTAATTACGCTGGGCAAAGGGAAAAATATTAGTGCAGAGGTAGTCTTTACCACATGGTTGAAAAGTTGTGTGAATTTGTGTTTTTTGAACATTCAGAAAGATGGAAGGATGAAATGGGTGGAAATTTTTACTTTTATAATAATAGTCTTTAAATTTATGGTGTCAATTGTGTTAATTGGTGATTTAACTATTTTTTACTGAAATTTTTACAGCTTGAGGGCAGTGATCGTTCAGGAAGCAACCTTTCACTGCAGCAGATTCGCATGCCATCCAATCGGCCACACAGTGATAATAATGCTCCTAGCCAGTCGCCAAACAAAGTCACTCGTTCACAATCAGCTACAAGCAGCTCGGGTTCTCAGAAACATCGGCGATATAGCCATGGTGGTGAAAATAATGGTAATAATAATTGTAAATAAATGATGTTAAGGTGTGGGTCTTCGTTTGCTTGAACTTTCCTTTAAAATGCCAGTTTGAAAAAAATCGCTGTTGTTTTAAAGCTACCAAGGTCAACCGTAAAAACCTTACAAGATGTATCGTTCAGTTTAGCTGGGGTTCTTCTCTTCTAAAATGGCTAAAGTGGTTCAGTATCTTCAGTGCACAATGTGGGCTTGTCATTCACCTGCAACAGTGGGGTTGTGAGGTTTTCAGATTATGTCCTGGCTATGAAGACCGTTTATCGTTTTTTTCAGAATATAATTAGGTAAAAGCTGGTCATGATAATTGTGCATCATAGTCTGTTTGCTGAACAGACTGTGAGTCACATCACCAGTTCGGTCATCAGAAATGTCCATGGGTGCATGCTGCAAGTGTGTGTGTGTGTGGGTGGGTGAGTGGGTGGGCAGGTGGGTAGATGTTGAGAAGGGAATAGAATTAGAAAAGAGATTTTGAAGGAAACATTTTCAGCTGACATTTTTTATTCATGGGATCTGCAAATTAATGAGCTTTTGGTCAGAAATTGATTCAAGAAAAGAGATTCTTCCCACCCAAGTGCTTGCTTTTAACAGTAATTTGCATCAATTTAGAGTTTAAATGGGGAAAAAAGGTAATGCAACATAGATTTTTGTATTTCTGTGGGTTTTTTTAATCATCTTTTTATTTCTCACAGGGACATCAAGCACATCCAGTACACCGGTTGCTGGCCAAGGGTCTGCAAGACGCCAGAACACAATTGACACGGGTACTACAAAAGAGAGTGCTCTTACGGCTCGTATGTCTAAAACATCATCTGGAGGTTCCGATACGGTGGAGTCTCCTAAGGTAAGAATTTGCTGTGCATGCTGAACAGTATTTTAGATTTAATAGTACAGGCAGTTGCTAAAACCATGCCTTACATAAAGATTCCATCATAGAATGTAGTAGCTCGTAAACATGTGGGTTTATATGTAAGCATGCATGCAGTTGAACATTTTGTGTGCATTACCCTTAATATCTTATTGTATGTGCTTGCAAATAATTGTTCAGATGTCAAATACTTTTTTTCTTGTCACAATACAGTACCGTGACCCAAAGTGGTAAATTCTCAATTAGCAATCCCTAACCACAGCTTCCAAAAAGAAAGCTATCACCAGTGTAACCCTGTTAAGTCCCCTCCGTGCATGTGCACCATGCATCACCCATGCACACAGCTGACTGACTAGGTCACCCTGACTTTCTCAAGCGCTGCTGTGTTGGGTAGTTGTGTTCTGGTTTACACTGTGCCTTCAGTTTAGCGTGGCTTTGCCTTGGCGGTCCTTCGTTTCTTCCCTTTACTGAGTTGCATCCATGGTTCAAGGAACATGAGCATTCTGTGTTCTTTCCTTGTTTTCTGTGTTTACAATTGCTGCTTTCATTAGACAGTAGTGACTTAGCGTAGTGTGCTTTCGTCTTTGGCTGGTTTGTTTGTAGGGGCGGTGGGGGTTCATGCGTTACTGGGTTATCTGTTGCGTTTACCTGTACTCATGCTCTGTTTTTCTGGTGCTCTTCTGTCCACCTTCCGGCACCTCGCTTGCAGGATGCCTGGCTGCATGAGTCACCGATGGTGGGGGCATCTCTCAGGGAGGCATGGACTGGCTACTGCTTTGGGTTGAAAGAGCCTTCCTGCGTCACTGATCTGCCACAGGAAGTTGTGACTTCCTTTCCCCAGGCGGTCCCTGTGGGTTTCTTCAGGCTCCCACCTAAGCCGTGGGCCAGCACCTCGTGGCTGGCTCGCGTGACCATCCCTCCCACGCCTCTTCTGGTTTCACAGGAGGACCTGGCATTGCTTCCAGCTTCCCCCTGGGTCCCTTCCTCCCTGAGCTTCCGGTGGTCACAGGTTGACCACCTGGAGATTGCACTTCAGGATGTGGTGGACATGTCTGGTGTAATGGACACTGTTTCATGGCGCTGGAACAGTCCATCTACAGCGAGGGCTGTGCGCCTTTTTGCCGATGCAGATTTTGTTGCCTTTCGATTCTGCTTCCGCATGCTGGCGGGTGCGTTGCAGGCTTCTGTTCGCAGTGCCATGGTCTGCGGTGCTGCCGTTGTCACACAGCACCTGTGGCAAGCGCCACCCTTTTAACCTTGGTTAGTTTTTCTGGTCTCACTCACCTCCTTTTTGTGCTACTCAGCACTTTGGGTCATGGTACAGTATTGTGTCAAGAAAATACAAATTTCTTGTTCTAAATTTGTGTTTCTTTAGCAATACTTACCATGACCCATCAGAGGCCCACCCTCCTCTGCTCTGGTTTGGTTCTTTGGCTTGAGAAAGTCAGGGTGACATAGTGAGCTGTGCGCACGGGTGATGTGGTGTGCTCATGCGCACTGGGGCCTTACCAGGGTTACATTGGTGATATCTTTTTTTTTGGGGGGGGGGGGTGAGGTTAGGTAGGGATCGCTAATTAAGAATTTAGCACTTTGGGTCATGTTAAGTATTGCTAAAGATACAGAAATTTAGAACAAAAAATTTGTATTTTAAAATCCATGAACTAACTTTTGATAAGGTTTTAAAAATCCCAGTGTCAGTTTACACACCTGTATGCATGGCATGGAATTCTGGATTTGCACAGCTTTATAGCTGGAGTTTTTAAAATTGGCTTTTTGCATGTTAATGAATTTTATTGTTCCCTTTTACTTCAAATTTTCCCCACTATTTCAAGACATAGTCGTCAGTTAAAAATATATAATTTTCACCATTTTTACCTTCAGAAAATATTGGGCCTTTTTTTTCTCAAATGAATACACATGAAACCCACCGAAGTACTTTGTATAGATCGTGATACAGAACAAGTAGACATGTTTTTAACAGCCTGAGAAGATTCAAAGTAAAATGATCAGTGAGTTAAGACATACTTTTGTAGTAGATCATTAAAGGACTTACAAGGATAACACAGGACTTAATTATTTCGTTAAATAAACTAGAAAGTAACTAGAAGCAGTGGGCAAAAGCCATACTGCATAAAAGTAGAAAATCACTGCACTGTTTATCATGCATATTTCAAGGGTGATTGTGAGCTCGGTCTGTTTTGTGCCATTTTTGTGCTTAAATTTTCAGTTGCAAATGTTAGTAACTCATTTGATATAGAGCAGTTTGTTTTGGCAACACAGTGAAAATGACAGCAATGCTTAAGTGTGATTTACCTTTCTGCAAGTTTATGCTGTGTATCTTTTTATTGACTTATTTTTTGACAGTTTTAACAGCCGTTGGTCTAAGAACCAGTGATAGTGGGTTGAATAGATTGCATTGTGGGAATAGAGCACAGTCATTAACATGAAATGGCCACCAGTCTTTACTTGTCATATCATAAACACAGCAACTCAGACTTCATTTAAAACATTTAAGATAAAACTTTGGAGAAACAGGACTGTCTGAATGATTTAATAAATTCAGTTTCTGAGTATGCTGTTTTTAAAAATTATGATCGAAGCATAATGACCAGTGGTCTGTCCGAAGTTTATCATAAAAATCATTGGCATACTAGGTTCCTGAAAGTGGTAGGGGAAGTCATCAGTGATCGGGTCCTATTACTTTTAGGAATTGCTGATTTCCAAATATGGCTGTAATATGATTAGATTGAGTAAGGAATGCGATCATTATAGCCAGTAGACATTATTTTTCCCTGCTGGAAATTCTTGTTTCTGATATGGCAAGGGCAGGATAACTGTGCTAGGCTTTATTTTGGGAATCTGCTACGAATCAGTTATTGCTTACATTACCTTGTAAATAGTTGACAGAGGCTGTCGCACATAACTTTACATCCATTAGGTCTTACTCTAGCATTTTGTGTTGTAGTCAGTTTGGCACAGTAGAGATCGTTTGATTTTTCTGCATTAAGAGAGGTTAACTCTTCTGGCTTTTTTTTAAGGACTTTGCTTGCTTGTTGAAACAGTCAGATGCTTTACATTGTGGTGTTTTGCCTGCCTGAGTGTATTTCGATCACAGCAATTGTGCGTCATTGGTCATTGTGACATGACTCGTGGGATTTTATGCCATATTTTGGGCATATTCCTTTATGCTTGCTGTTTTAAATCGAAAGAAGTTTGTTCCTGCATGTTTGTGCATGTCTCCATGACATTTTCACTGATGGGACCCTGAAATTGTTACACCTTAAACAGTTTTCCCACATATTTCTTTACTTGAGAGAGCTTTTCTTTTGATAATGTAGAAGAAAGTTGTTGGTCTATTTCACTGTGAAATTAAAGCTGCTGTCATTTGAGCAGCATAAGTGACTAAATGTATTAATACTGGTCTCAGTTTGGGAGTTGAGGGAGAGAAATAAAGAAAGGTGTTGATACAGCAGAACCATAACTTATAGGCATAAAATGTGCTGCAGTAGCCCATGATTTACTAACCTTCTTTGTTTTGTTGGAAGATACTAATGGAAGCATTGGTTTTTGATGTGATGCTTAAGGTTTGGGTTTTTAATTTGTCATTTAGTTTTTGTTAGTTTACAGTGTGCTGTGATAGAAAGACATTGATGTCTGCGTCTGTTGTATTTCAAAGACTATGGTTTCGTACAGCATGAAATCTGTGTTACGTGGTTTAGTCTGACTGATGTTTATATCTGGCTAACTGGCGTAGTAGAATGCACACTAGATCTCCCTTTTGCACTTTTTCGTTGTGTCCCTAGTGCCTACAGTGATCCTGTAGGTGTAGAATGATAGATGACCACTGTAGACACTAGACAGCCTGCATGTGACGTGCCTGCATTAGCATGTTGCTTTCTCAATTAGACACAGTCTGGGCGGACCAGCATGAATCAATCTGCCTCCAGCAGTAAAGACAGTATGTCCTCTTCTTCCACCACTCAACCCAAGAACCCTTCCAAGGGATCCATAGACTCACCAAAGGTAGGACATGGTGCCCACATCACCCTTCCTTGCCCATCATCCACTTGATTTCTCATGCTTAGTGTAGCACCTCGGTGTTCATGGTGTAATTACGACAGCTCTCACCAGCAGCTAGAGTTGCCTGCTGCTCAGCACGAGCAACACAATTTTGGGGTCATTGTTGACCAAAAAGAGTGGTCTCCAACAGAGTGATCCCTTTCTGCTGTTCTTTGTTTTAATGGAATTGGAAGTGATGAGGAGGCTTGTTTAATTTTCAGATGGCATCAAAATAAAAAAATGTACACCTTATCACAGTCATGTTCATAAGAAAATTTTTATTTTAGTCTTTGGATTGCTTGGCTGATTATTTTGATAAGATTGTAAAATCCTTTACTCCGACCTCATTCTGAGGTATCATATATGTTTGATGGTAGACAGGGGATGCAGACTAGACGGGATGAAAATCTAGAAGTAGGGAAAGATTAGCAAAATGCTGTTCTGACCTGGTGAGAGCTGGCTGGAGCACTGGTAGTTTGCGGTTCAGTGGAGCTTATAGTTAACCTCTGTACCTTGTGCCCATCCCTTCCAACATCAGACACCCCAGTCTGTGCTAGCTTTACTGTTTGCTTATTGTAGCATCCTGGTTTATGGAGGCTGAATAAAGGAGAGGTAAAGGGAGCTTAGACACAGTGTAAATTCAGGAACTAAGGCGTTCTTACTTGGGGTTTCTGTCAGGGCTTTTTTTTAGTGTGGTTTAGGTAAGAAAGATTTTAGAAGTCAATCATTACTGTAAAGCCGAACCTGCTCAGACAACTATGCCAGTTGACTTCATAGGGTCATTCAGCAAAATTTAAATGAAATTGATCGTTTTATTTGGTGAAAATATACAACAGTAAAATCTTGATGCCATAGCCAAAGGAGCTTAATACTACATTTGTGAAGGTATAAGCTACATTTGTCATTGGCATACATTTGAGTATTTGAGGTAGTTAACAGAGTTGAAGGATGTGAGTGCAGGTGCACCCCATAGTTTTAATTGCACTCTTTTTTTAAGTTATAGTCTCTGCTTATTTTGCATGTGTTTTATTTCATTTTAATCGGCACAATCATTGTAACTGGTAGAGAAAAATTTTAAAACTGAAAAATAAAAGGAAATTGATAAAATACCACCTTTATGGAATTGAGGCTGAATGTTATTTGCTTTTATTGTTTCCCCACCGTTACATCTGCTGTATGCATGGAACATTTTTTTGAGTGGAGAAAACATTGGCAAAAATTGTTAGTTACAGCTGATAGGAGAGATAGCTACACTGTAGTGACCATTTACAACCAGATCAAAGACTGCCTTCGTGGTCTAGCAATGAAGCCATCCACTTTCAAGGTGGAAAGCCAGATGTTCATGCCTAGGCGGAGTCATAATTAAGACATAAAAGATGGCACTCTGTTAATTGCCCTGCCAGATACCTGGCACTGTAGGGAACTGTACTAGGACTGGTTGGCCCAATGTCAGTATAATGTGACTGGGTGGGACTGAAGCCTGTGTAATGGCAACAGTCCCAGTGTGACAGCACATTAAACTTGTCTCAATAAACACCATTGCGATGCACACCTTTTGCGATGTTGATGTTTTAAAATCAAACCAAAGCCAAGCAGCCAAATGGAACAAATGAAATTAAACAAAATGGATGATGTTAAAGGCTGACATGTTTAACATGGATTTGTATACTGAATAAGTTATTCTAACACTAAAACCAGGAATGTAACTGGCAGTTGGATAGTAAAGCTCTTGTGTTCATACACTATATGCAGTTAAAGGAGAAATGTGGGTTACTGTTTTGATAGGTTCTGTTAACCCACCCTCCCTTTTGTTTTTCTGTTCTTGGTTCTTTTACAAGACTTAACCCACAACAGCATTTAAAAAAAACCTTGCTAAAGCAAACAACACAGCTAAGGGAGCGCAAGTAAGAAATATTTAATTTTTTGCACTAGATGTCAGCCCGAAAGAACATGAATCATTCTGCTTCTTCATCATCTAAAGAGAACGCGTCTTCCTCGGGGCGACCCAAGACAGCATCTAAGAGTTCTATTGATTCACAAAAGGTAAAAAAACAACCAAAAAAAACCTAGATACTAAGACATTAACAGTTGAAATATGGCCAGAATGTTTATTGAATCCCATATTTCTAGATGAGGGCCATGATCAAATAAAATTATATCTTTGAGATATTAGAATGATAAATGCAGGTGTAGGCCTTGGGAATTGGGAATAACAGACATCCCATTGGCCGTTGAGAAGCAGGTCATCTTGTGGAAGAAGTGAAAGACTGACTGGAGGTGTTGGTGTTGTCTGAGATGGTGGGCTGTGTGACTGTAATTGCCATGTTTGCGTCTTGAGGCACGGCAGGATATAAGGTGGTCTGTAGTCAGCCACAACATGAAGTGACCGGCTGAGGGGACAAGAGGGATAAATGGCTCTGGGTTTTGTGATCTAAATCTAAATGAGAAACTACAAAGTTGTTATTAATGATATAAAATTGCATGTGTGAATTTATTAGCACATCTTTTCACTTATTTTATTGCAGTAGTAATAGTTTAGCTTGTATTTTTTACCTTCTACAGAACAATGTTGTTTTTAATTTCAAGAAATACAAAGGCAAAATTATATTCACAAATTGTTGCAGATGCAAATCAGTCTTACTAAAACAAAATCTAACCCTGCATGACTTTGGCCAAATCTTTTGCATGCAGAATGAGTGCATGGATTTGCTTAACATTGTCCAGTATGTTTTAAAAGTATCAGTTAATATTTTTTATGCTGAATGAATGTTTGCATTAATGCTTATGCTGGTGGAGCCCACACTGCTGTGTTTTCTTCCTTGAGATTGCTTATTTTACATCATCTTGATAAAAATTTCTTTCAGTTTGGAGACAGATTATCTAATGGTGTAAGAGCTGACCATGTATTTTGAGTAACTGCCAGCAGACATTTGAGAATCGAAAAACGTACAAACATCACACATGCAAGCATATCACCACCACCAACGCCAGTGAAAAAAAAGTGGACGAGCTGGAGAGTAAAGCAGAAAGGAGACTGAGATATTAGTATGCCTACAGTGACAGAATGCATTGTCAGTACTTTGTAGTCATGTACAAATTTAAGCTGTACACTTATAATGCTTACTTAAACATTTACACCTATTGAAGAATGCAGCTTACACGTTTCATTCCGTTGGCAACTTTTTAAAAAAAGTATGCATTTATGGCTTATAACTTATGAAGGAGTATTGTAAATAATATAATCTGCATCTTAGACAGGTAGGCAATAGCTATAAAAGATGTGGTAACAAGGAAACTGAACCAAACTGAAATTAAAAGAAAGTGAAAAAAATGTGGTGCATTACCCTTTCATCATGACACAACGCATACCCCCCCCCCCCAAACAAAAAAAAAAAAAAAAAAGAAAACAAACGAAACAAATGGAGTAGACAATAGAAAACAGGAGGAAAGGCAAAGTGCTGAGAAACAACATTTTGGATCAAAATAGTTGGAAGCACTTGGAAGCACCTGTTTGCTATTTTGCACTCTATTTTACCTGATTTGTTTGTTGTGTCTTGATCAAGGGGTAATGCCATAAAAGACAGATTTTCTCTCTCCAGTTTCATCTTGGCTCGGTTTTCGTGACATCACCTAATAGTAATAGGCAATAGCTTAGTCTTATAAAAACTAATTTTTTTATGTGTGATAAAAATATGAAATTTCTTTACCACCTTGTAGACAAAAGTAGGTTACATTTAAACATTTGGTATTTTGTTTGGCCTAAATATAACCATTTTAACGCTTAGTGTTGCCTGCTTATATTACAGTAGATAGTGGAATTGTAGAAAACAGTAGCTGGTTGGTGATGGTTGTTTTAAAACAGATATGATCCAAGATGTAAAAGTTTATTACTTTGTGAAAAAAACTACTAGATTAGTGGATAATGAGTAACAAATTACCCGTTTTAAAAATGGATGTCTCTGACTCTTATTTTAGGGCTTAGAATGGGTTGGTAAGTAAAGGATAGGAAAATATAGAAATCCCCTTATAGATAAATGTCTGTCAACATATAATTTTTATTTAACCCTTTTGTCCAGATCACACCAACAGGGACCCGTGCTACCATGCCCACGCGCAAAAGTCCACACACACCTAGTGCAGCAGCTCCAGCTGTTCCGAGCTCTGCATCCTCAGCAACATCAGGGGCAAAAAATGCCGCAATGACACATAGCCACAGTACTGGCATTCCACGGCGAAGCACATTCAGTCCGGGTGACAACCGTTCTCAGCCTGTGGTTGACAAAACTAGGCCAACCAACGGACAAGACATTCGCAGGTTTGTAGTACAAAATGAATAGGGAAAGCTTTTTTTATCAATACCTATTTCTTAGTTTCTTTGTGTGACTTAGAAAACTGACCAGTGAAAGTGGCAGCTGGTGTAAATTGCTAATTTTTCCACATTCTTTTAACTCTTTGACCCCGACGCTGCTGACCTACTTAGAAGTCCAAATGGTCGGATAGGTTTACACTCTCACAGTAATATAATCTACATGTTTAGAAAGATCTATTCTTCCACATCACAATGCAAATAATACTTTTAGTTAAAAATATTAAATATTACTTACTTTTTGATGCCAAATGTAGTCACTTTTCGCTCCAAAAAAAATTGAACCAAAAGGTTTCACTGCTTGTACACTTCACACAGGTAAATAAATTCAGTAATCAAGAGTATTTCACTTTGAATCTATTGGTGAATGGTTCCACTGAAATAAAACATAATTGCACCCTTGAAGTTCACAAAATGTTCACAAGGTGGCTTTCGCACGTGTTTTCTTTTTTGACTGATGGAAGTAGACCTGGCCAGCCACTACACTTAAAACGTTTGGCAAGCCGAAACTGTGTTTCCGAAACTCATTTAGACAGTGCAGAGGAAACAACCGATGATAGAGCTTTACAATGATACAAAGTTTTTACTTCCCTTATACTGTTAAATGAGTCGCTGCAGATTTTTAAATCCGTCAAAAATTTGCTAGCAGCGCAGATTCGAGGGTCGGCAGGCCAGTCGCAAGTTAGCCGAACCCACGGGGCCAAAGAGTTAAAAAGTGTACCAGCAAGGTTTTTTTTTTCTTTTGAGATCTGCCTGGCAGTATGCTTTTAAACTGATTTTACAGTCATTTACCAAACTCCACAAGCGCCACATCAGATGCTGCTCCTGCCCCAACTGCAGCAGCACGACCAAAAGGTCACTCCAAGTCTGCCAGCATGTCGCAGTCATCTCGTGGTGCTGACTTGCCATCAGTTGCAGGAGATTCAGCTGAGTATAGACCCACGTGAGTACTTTTATTGGTTAAAAGAGGTTCTTCAGAGCCCTTTTCTGTTGGTGTTAATGATAGGACATATAAGAAAATGTAACCATATAAAAGTACCCAGCTTGCATTATTTGCCAAGCAGAAAATATTGGACCCAAATCTTTGGTGGTATCATTTCTATAGAAACAAAAAATGTTTACAGTTCGCAAGAAAAATTAGGGTAGGTCAGGTAATCTTAACCACAGCAGGGTTTTTTTTTGGGGGGGGGGGCGTAATAAAATACCCATGTAAGAAAACACAAAATAATCATTTTAATGTTTGGAGTGGTTGGTTTTGAAAAAGCAAACATGCTAAAAATATATCAGCTGATGAAGTGAATAGGCGAGACAGGTTTAATGCAGCACATGGTCTGATTTTAAAAACAAAATCCCAGACCTTTGATTTGGGTGAGGTTGTTGATGTTCCTGATAAGTTACATACACATAATGCATAGGGAATGGATATTAGATATAATTTTAGTCAAGCCTTGGCGAATTTAATCTTTCTTTTTGGTGGGGGGGTATGTGTTGGCAGGACAGCACCTAGCAAATCATTGGCAGTGTCACCCAGTGCAAAGGGCCCTAATCTGCAGCGTGGTACAGTGGCACGAAATACATTCCATGGCAAAGACACAAGGCGGCAGGTGCAGAACCCATACAATGGTCCCAGTGCTGTTCCCTCCCAAACTGTGGACACATCCTCCGTTGGATCAGGCAATGCAAGGCCATCTTTTTTCAACAGAATCCAGCAGAAATTTAGCCGGAGGTGAGTGATGCTACCAAAGTGCTGTCTTTTGTGGGCTTTGCATTTATGCTTAGAGTTTGGATTTTTGTCTTTATGCTGTTCGTTTTGACACTCTGTGTTCTGAGGCCAGTTGGGGTGTAGCATGTTGGGTGTTTAATAAAATAATTGAAAAGGTCGTCATGTTATGATTAAATCTGCATGCTACTGGGTAACCTTACTGCATGTTAACCAGAAATTTACAAGACTGTGTTCAAAGAAATCAAACTAGAATGTGTGAAAATTCTTTGATAGGCAAGTGTGGAATTTTGCTAAATCGGGTCTAACTGTGACCTACCACATTTGCCATATTATTGTCTTTTGTATATTGAAGAGGGTCTTCACCACAGAAAAGGATGGGGTAGGGTAGGATTGTTTCTGAACAGCTATTTACTTCATAGAAGGCAGGTAGAAAAAGAAGTACCCATTCTGTATTGAGGGTGGGGGATGTCACTTTTTTCCAAACAACTTTTGCTTTACAGCTCGTATTACAATTGAAAACAGTGGGGATTTACTGATTCACATAAATCAACCCAGATGAATGTATTATGCCAAAAAAAAACCCCCCAACTGACTTGTGTTTTAGAAACGGTTCAGCAAATGAAAGATTTGCATCATGCTTAATGTTTAAAAATCTCTCACTCCTTTTCCCATCCCCAGTTCCCTAAAAGTTTTAAAAAACCTTTTTTTAAAAAAATTTTTGAAAATGCAAGAAAGTTGCCCCTGAGATGTTTCCTGGTGAACATTTATCTGGACTTTTCCTTATGGCTTCACTTCTTACCGTTTTGTTTTCTTGTTTCTTCATCATCCAGTCTAATTTGAGGTTATGTATTAAGTGAATAAAAACTGGGGAAACCTTTAGGCACGAACACCTGCACCCACAGTTCTCTTTCCTGTCCCTTGCCTTAAACTTGTATTTTTTTTATTTGATTGGATGCAATGTATGTGACTGGTTATCAAAAATGTAGGAGAAAGAAGTGGTCACAGTTAGCCCATGCATTTTGCTTGTTTTATTAGCACTGTGCAGTAAAATGCTAAAATGGAAAGGTGTAGTTTTCAGAGAGACAGGGTTTGCAGTGGAGCGTTGTTATTACCTCAGTGTTGAAATAAAAAGTATTTGAACTGCATTTGTTTTACACTGGCCTGGGAAGATCGCAGAATGTCTGAATACTGACACTGGGGTCAGAGACGGCTGTTACAGAAGCCAGCAGGCTGTGCTCCCTCCCCCCCCCCCAACTAACACACACTTCCTCCCATTCCCCAAACTGAATATTTTCACTAGTTCATTCTATGGATGGAAAGTAATTGTACTGCAGATACGTTCCACAAAAGTGATTCAGCAAGACAAGGCATTATTTCCGAAAATAACTCGATTTTAATCTTGTCTGTAAAAACTTCATTTTCCTTTCGATAACATGATGGAAATCTTGGTCAGCCCTGCCTTATGATGAGGCACAGATAAAAAAAAGTTGCATTCAGAGATATATAATGTTATATTTTCTCAAAGTAGGGCTGCTTTCAGAGATGCATAAAGTTGCCGTTTTCCTTCTTTAATGATCTTGGACATTTTTCATAAAATCAAATTTCTGGATGTATCTAGAAGTTGCACCCATAGATTGGCCTTGTGCTGTAGTTTCACCGTTGCCTTGGAAGACTGTGTGGCCCAAAGGCTCGTATGAGAATCTAGTCAGTGTTTATGCTTATGCTGCAAGCCCTGCCTTTGTTTTCTGAAATGAAGTTACTAACAGTTGCTGTCGACAGTTCTTAAGATGCAGGTGATAAAACTGTGCCATGTCACACAAGAATGTTTTATATTAAGATAACTTACACCAACAGTGCGCCACGATGTCAGCTGTTCTCTTTTTCTTTCTCTTCCAAACTCAGTCCGGGATTGAGGTATTGTTTTGAATACTTCATGTTTTGTGTTTGCGCATTTTCCAATTTCCCACCCTCTGCTCTTTATATGCATTAATATACCAGGCTTTTTTATTTTTGACGTTTGGCAGACTTTGATGGTAGATTAACTAACAAACAAGTAAACGAGTCCAGGTAGTGATCAGACATCATTTTTTGACCCTCTTGCACTCGCTTTGTGACCAGAGAGAGAAATACATAGGCAGTATAAAAATCAGGAGCAGACTGTTGCTACTGTGTTATGAGTTGTGAGGATAAAAGGTTGCGTTTATAAATTGATAGTGCAACTCTGGCATAGTTCGCAATCACATTTGGGTTAAAATATATACTTCACTCTCCGCACTTTCTTGATGACCATTCAAGCTCCAGTTATGTCATATTGGCAGACTGGCATTCTTTTAAAGTGCGAAGAACTGCAAAGAATTACCTTACATGCTAGATACGTTTCTGTAGATTTTGCCCAGATTGCAAATCACACCAAATGCTGTGTACTTAACATGCATCCATGCACATAGGCAAACCTATGTATATGAAAAAAAGCATCAGAGAGGATCCAGCTGTTGAGCTGGCATAAATAGGAGCTGGTCTTATTTTATGATGCCAGACCAGATTCATGCCTTGGCAGCTCATACCAACAAGACTACATCAGCAGTATGCAACTGGCGTAGATCTCTAACTGAATCTGGCTAAAGGTCTAGTGGTTAAGGCGTCTGCTTCCGAGGCGGGAGGTCGGTGGTTCGCATCCTAGCCGAGTCATACCTAAGACTTAAAAATTGGCAATCTAGTAGCTGCCCTGCCAGACGCCTGGCACTACAGGGAACAGTACTAGGACTGGTTGGCCCGGTGTCAGTATAATGTGACTGGGTGGGACTGAAGCCCGTGTTGCGCCATCAGTCCGTGTAAGCAACACCGTCATGATATGCACGTAGTTTGCGCCTGGACGTTAAGCACCAGTTCCCCCCTCCTCCACCTATGTTGTTGTGAGAGGCTCCAGGTAGGTCAGACATCCCTGGTGATAAGTGTGAACAAATCTGGCATCCCAGAGTGACTGCAAGAAGGTTATTTTATCTCTTTAACTTAGTTTAAGGGGAAAGTGGGCTTAGCATCCAGTACTGTGGAGTTTACTAATCATCTTGTAGGAGGAAAACTAACTGATCTTGAGCGTGAAGAGGAGTGTCTGGCAAAGTAGCAGACATTTCCCATTTGAACAGTTAGAATTCAGTGAGCCTTTGGCATTAATTTTACAGCATTGCTGTTTTTGTGTTAGACTTTTCGTAATGCTTGCCCTGCCGTACATTTCTGCTTGTAGTTACTGTTCAGTTCCTGTGTGGCATGATTCTGCTGTGTGTCAAAACATAACTGCGCACTGCTAAGCTAAGCTGGAAATTGTGTTTAGGGCTCGGATTGGCTATTTTTTTTTTCAAGCGTAAACTGAAAAATTATATGCAGAAAATCTTGAAGAAGCATGGGCTTGTTTCTTAGGTTGCACAAGTTTTCATGCTATTTTTTGTTTTTTTGGTTAAGAGGATACCATGCAAAAAGGCTTGATATGCTTTGTGCTCCTGCTCCTGTGTGTGGTTGTAGCAATGTTTCCATGCTAGTCCGTTTGCCCGTATCTTTGCTTGGAAAACACCTAAACTTGTGTTGTAGCCTGTGTACTGTTTATATGGAGAATGCTGGTACTGCTTGGTTGGTGCTTCAATGGTTGCATGTACCTAGAGATTGACATTAAACTGACATCTTTGTCAAGCAGTGGGATTAAGTGATATGACGGTCGCAGCTCAGCCAGATTTAGTGTCTTCCTTTGAAGCAGCACTCATTATTTGGGTTCTGAAATTAACACTTCAAGTATATGTTGACGAGTTAAGCACAGCATGTTAGCTTTGTTTGGTGTTGTATCTACAACTTTTTTGGCCATTTACCTAACAGAACTAGAGACTAAATTATTGATTAAGAGCTGCAGTACATCCCGTCTGTCCATGATAACCATTGACATGTGAGCAAAACTTTTCAGAAACGACTCAGGATTACAGTATTCTCCCCAACTGCACGCCTCGGGGGCAGGGCGACCCAGGCAACTCCAGTGAGTACATGGCAGGCCCGCTCCCTGCATTGCGTTTGGTTTTTCTCTGTCCCTTTAACTTAGGAGCAGTCACATGGTTAGAACATGGAGAGTCAATTGGGGAGAAAAACCAGATTCTTCATTTCTTGGCACAGAAAGTAGGCAAAGGCACAACAATCTTATTTTACTCTAAGACGTTTGCAGCTGAGAGTATGATTTTCGTTCACGAAGTCATTTCTAGTGAAGCATTTAATCTGCAGTTGCGCTGGTTCCATGTAAAGTAGTCTTCATGATTTGTTGAGCCAAAAAGAGAATCGGTACAGATTAAAAGAATGTAAAAACACCGAGTGAGGAATAGACAACAACCTGTGCAGAGTAGAATGGCAAACAACTTGTAGTGATTGAGTGGGAGAAAACTGATTTTCTGAGTCGCTTAGTGGCACAAAGCCTAGAGTCCTTGACCTTTTCTTGAATGTGCTGGTGTCGATTTGGCATGCATTTCAGAGGAGTTTTGATGGCAGCATTTTGTTCAGCATGTTTGGTTGAACCATTGCTAATGACCACACCTGTGCATGGCACGCTGCATTGTTCCTCCAACCTTCCATGCTAGTGAGACGGTACATGTTAGCCATGTACCATCCAGCCTTATCTGTCCCTTTGTGAAGAAACTTCTTACAAATTTTGAAGTGGGCTTTGGAAATAAAGCTTGGTTTGAAAAGCAAGCATATTTGTAGTTTGAAGAGCCGTAATTGCAAATGTAAGTGGGAGAGAGATGAAAACGAAAATGACCATGTGTTATTTGTATTTGTGCTATCATATATATTCAGAATGGTGATTGTGTTGCAGATCTATGAATGAACGTGACCCAGATGGCATAAAACCACGATCGTTGCGTTTCACATGGAGCATGAAAACAACCAGCTCGATGGATCCCAATGAAATGATGAAGGAGATCCGCAAAGTGTTGGATGCAAACAACTGTGACTACGAGCAGCGTGAACGTTTCCTGCTGCTGTGTGTGCATGGTGACCCTAATACCGATAGCTTGGTGCAATGGGAGATGGAAGTATGTAAACTGCCTCGCCTGTCCCTCAATGGTGTCCGCTTCAAGCGCATCTCTGGCACTTCCATAGGCTTCAAAAACATTGCCTCTAAAATTGCCAATGAACTAAAACTATGAGAGCTGCTAGGGGCTAGGAAGTATCTGTTGACTGGAATGAATGGTCCTTCTGTCATGTTGAAAATCAAGCACCTTTCCCACTTGTGACGCATGAGGCTGAGAGTAGTCTTGAAACCTCCATGCATTTGGCAAGGTTCCTGATGTGCCGGTGCAAGCAGCCCTTAGTACTGTGGTCTTGGGGGGGTGGGTGTCATATTTTGTGGCATATCTGTGTTGCGAAGTGATGTTACCTTTCACAACCTAGATTTCTCTCGAATATCATGGATAGTTCCCAGGAGATGGATGTGACACGAACCAAGTTAAACTGACCAAAGTGGAGCCAAGGTAACCACGTGGTGTAATCCTGGTGTTAGTACTTGGGCCATTCCATGTAGAGATCAGGACCTGGTGTGGCGAGTTGGTGAGTGCTGAACTGTGGACACAGAAGACATTTTCTGCTGCTCAGTGGTCGGGTTACTTTTAATCCTCCACAGGTTCTTGTGCAGGCTTTGCATGGGATCACTTGCATCATCACAGTTCCTATCAACAAAACCTGGCACAAACTGTAGAAGATTAAATGTAGCTCTCAGGAAGCAAACTGTACAAATTTTGTGTACATCTGTTTGGTAGAATTTTTTTCTTCCCTTGACATTGTACATGTATTGCCTGATTGAAAGGATGCCTGACAGACTGACCTGTGTACATAGTTAAAAAAAACTAAACGAGTGACTGCAGCTTGGAATAAGCAATGGTGGTATTCGATGGAAAATGAGCAAAGTGTATGACGAAAATACAGTTGATGTTTTGGGGCACTGCCCCTTCATTAGGACAGAACGCACGACATAAACAGGCCAGTAACTAGACACCATGTGACACTTCTACGCAGATGGCATTGTCTGGTTATTGGGCTGTTTGTGTCGTGTGTTCTGCCCTAATGAAGGGGCAGTGATCAACTGTATTTTTGTCATACAGCTTGGCTCAGTTTCGTTAGTTGCCACATGTACATAGTTCTGAAATTTCCAGTGTGTGTGGATGTGTGGTCACCTTCCCAATGTAGGAACAAAAGGATGAATGGTATTCAGGGGAGGGGCATAGACCGTTTTATTGTAGGTGCACTGCACTTGTTGTGTATAAAAATTATGAGATAGTTTCTGCACCCCCTTTTTTTGTTTGCTTCATGAAGAGGATCATTTACTATGCAGATCATTGCTTGTCATTTAATACCAGGGTGTTGATTAGGTCTACATGTAGGCCAGTTTTGTACGAGGGAGTATATCATCAGTTACTTTGTTTCACAGCATATTTATTATTATGTACATTCTGTCTTAGTGTGATATTTCCACGTTCCTCATCCGAATGAGCAAAGTTTTTAGATGACTGAACATGAATAAATGGTCTAAAGTGCAACAGTCTCATGTCGATCCAAGGTTACGAATGACTGTAGTGGCTGGTGACAGAAGAGCTTTGCGTGATATCCTCATGCGTCCACTGACTGGGTCCCTTCCAAAATACTTTACTGTAATCTCTTGGCCAGCTTCCAATCCCAGAACACTTGCATGATGCACCTGCACAATAATGCAAACAATTCCATAAACCACATGTTCAAATTACCCTGAGTGGAAACTTCGCCAAGGTATATATCATTGTGAAGCACTACCCCTTCATCAAAGCGACACTTGCCTCGATTGCACGCGTTGCACAGGACATGCAATCCAGGCAAGTGCCGTTTTCCTTGTTGAAAGGGTAGTACGTTGCCCAAAAGCACGATAAGCATGTAAATGGAAACTGACCTTTCGCTGATCGATTTGAGAATTATGCAGAAGAACAGGAGGCAGTTTTGGGTGTAACTCTACCATCACACCGATGTCCCTGATTTCCACTATCTTGCCTTTGTAGATGGCACCAAACTCCAGCTCAGGCACCTAGGACAACAAAATTAAATATTCTGTACTTTTCCACACTTTTTAAAAGGCCCCACCCATCACAAAAATATCCTCTCGCATATCTAAAAAAAATTTTTTATGGAGAAACAACTTTATCTTCCACACAAATATGAAATCACCCCAAATTCAGTTAATATTAAGTGTAGGATTATCGCATTTTCTGCTCAAGTAAAGTGTGGGCACGCCAACCTCATCAGCAAGAAACTCCTCTATCATCTCTTGTGCTTCATCCATTGCTTCTGAGTTTGGTGCAAATATCTGGAAACTGAGGTCATCCACTGGGGTCACTGTCACACCTGTACAGAGAGAAGCCATAATGCTATTATGACACCAAATACGTTCAGATTTCCGAAAAGCTGAGTAGGCTGAAAAATCCCTAATACAGTTTAAAAAAATACTGCCCTCCATCATACCACCTCGGTAATCTAACGGTTAAAGATGGCTGCTCCTGAGGCAGCAAGTTAGTGGTTACAGAAGTCAAGGGGGAGAGGTATGGAGAACTTTCCCTGTGCTTCTTGTTCTTCAGAAATTGGGTAGGGGAGTGTCACATGGAAACACCCAGACAGACCTCTGCTGCTTTGTCTTGGGATTGAAATGGTAGACCCAGGCTACTGTGTCACCACTGAGTCAAGCTGACTGTCCAACACCACTCGACAATACCCCTCTTCTGTTCCTCACTCATCAAGAGGTATCCAACAAGCACGGTGCCTGCTACTGCTATTCCTAGGGGAATTGCCTCTCCATGAGAGTGATTTGTGGATCCGTATGCCAGTGATGTTTTCTGCAGTTACTAAAAGCCCCACCTGGATGAGCATCTCCTGCCCTACTTGAATTCATTGAACCCATTCGCCTTGTATGGAACAATCTAACCAGAAGTGTTGACCAATCTTTATAATAATCAGTTACTGTTGACCCTTTTTTAAAAATCTATGGCTCAAAAAAACATTATTTGTGAGCTCCACGAGGCAGTCTCAAAAACTCATTCTGATAAACCCACTGCATTCTAGTACTTGAAATATGATGTCAACATCAACAAAAGCCTATGATTTTGTCCTTCAGATGTTTATGTCATAGTGTCTGGATTCTGTGGAAGTTTAGACTGGCCCTTGCACTGTTTAGAATTTTCATTCTGGAAGACCTGGTAGTCATCAAACAGTGGACATCAGAGACGATGTTACTTACCTGTTTCACTTCGCAGCTTTCTCAGGTTACAACCACCAACCCCAAAAAACTTTGATCTGTCTTGAGGTTTGACATCCAGCTTCTCTGTGGACATAGGTAACAGGACCAACTTCACTGCCAGCATGAAAACCTTGCATTTAGATGTATACTCCTTCATAAAAGGCAATTAAAAAAAATAGTGTTTTAGTTAACTTCAAAATAAGCACTACTTCCTCTCAGATCAGCTGTAAAGGGGGTGGGGAAGGAATCATCCTGGCTATCATGAATGAAGCCCAGAGTTAACTTGGACATTCACCACAGCCCCCACAAGTTCCACTCCCCCCCCCCCCCCCAGAACTAGCGATGTCATGGGGCTCGACAGCTCGCCTCTCTTGCTAGCACCATGCCTGCATGCTCTTTTTCTCCTACGATCCATGGATTTGCAGGCTGGTACAAGCTCCTCCCCTTAACCCCTATTGGATTTTACCCCAGAGACCAACTTGTATCTGTAATGCAAAAGGAGATACCGGACCTGCACAAGCAGCCACAGAGGTTGTTTAGGAATGTGCAGCCTGCGGCTATTACTCCCACATGGTCGCTGGTGCCCAATTATATGCCTGTCAAACCCAACCCTTTCTTTCCAGCTGTTTCCTTGTGTGCACTTCGTGTCCAGAATGCAGTGCTGCCTTTTGACTGTGCACTCTCTAGATCTTCAAGTTCCCATCCATTGAGTGTCAGGCCAGCCGGCTTGAAAACTTAGCTCCCATGTGGATAAAAATGGGCTCAGCACTCCTCTTCCATGCCAACTTAAATTGGTTATCGTCCGAGGTACCACCAGAGTGTTCTCTTTCCAGGTAAAATGTCTGGCTGCCACAGATCAAAGAAAAAGGAAAAAAACAATGTCCCAAAGAGGTGAAAGAATTTCCTCCGGATGATCATCTAAACACCATGTGGTCAAGTAGGTAGCTCACGCACTCTGCGCCACTGAAACTTCTCTAGCCCTCCACAAAGGTTCTGCAGTCTCACACATCATTCAAGCAGTGCGATGGTGCGCTGCAACATTTGGCTGCTTCTGTTTGCATGGAGATGAAAAGATGTCCCCCAGCAGAGGCTGCTCCCACTCCTTCCAACCATCCTTGATTTTTTTTTTTACCTGTGCTTTTAACCTTTCCAGGTAATAATTTACTCTGATCTAACATACTAGCTTTTAGTGTGTCAGAAGATGTTCAGAATGCAAACTGGTGGAAGCCATTCCCTCTTCATTTTAAAGCGATTTAAAAGGTACATTTTTGCCAGTAAAATTAGTTTTAAGGTTAGAAATGTGTCTTACACATAAACCCTCCTACTGCCCCACAGGGTGGCTTCTCTCAGAACTGGTGAGTTCACATGTACTAAGGAATCATGAGTGCTAGGCCCAAGCAGTACACAGATGACGTGCATGTTCTCTGCCCCTGTTGCCTGGATGACAGACAACAAGTTGACTGCTGTGCTATCTGCTAATCAGACTCAGTGTGAGCAAGTGGTACACATTTCTGTCTGCCCTGATCAAAAAATATAAAAAACTTACCAATCACAGGCCCACAACTCTTCAGTTCTTCTCTGGGTTTCGATATTGTTTTGTCCATGATGTCTAGTATTTGGTTATTGCCAGCTGAAATCATCACAATAAAACTTCAGTTCTATTTGACCATATAGTACCCTTGAGGGCTAGGATGCATGGGTGCAGGGGCTAATTGCCATTTTGATGGCTGGGAGTGCCGATACAACTGCCTCATGCATCCTAACCCAAATGAAATCACATGTAAGACAGCATGAAGCCTTACAACCACTGTCATCAAAGAAGATGCAGAAATCCATGTAACCCAGCCCAGACTTGTCTCCTGTTATCTTTTGTGCATATATGGGAAAACTAGAGAGGTGCTGCCTGAACTACACCGAGGTCAAATAAATTGTTCTTTCTTTTCATATCCATGGGGTGCAGTACCATGTGTTTTATGAACGGCCATTACTGTACACTGATTTTGTGTGCAGTCATTTGATTATAATTTGGATTTGCTGGCATGTTTTCGAAAAAAAAAACTACATGGAAAGGATAACCTTCCTAAAGCAGTTAATCTATGCAACTATGCGGCATATTTCACCTTTTATGAAAGCTGATACAACTTGCCTGCTGAAGACTATGGTAACAACCCATATCACCCGCAGCCTGCTCTTCTATTTCAGGCTAAAGGCATCCATAAGTCAACGAACAACCACATCCGATTCTACAGTTAAACGATCCACATCAAATGTGGATGCAAAACGCCTTACAGGCATAGCAGTTGTATTGAAAAGTAAAACTTGTGAATAAGGACTATCTTGGGAAACACTGAAACTGTCCCACTGCGACAGGTGGTCTTTCTTCCCATGGATGTGCGACTTGCATATCTTTTTGACATTTCACAGGACAAATAGTTTATATTACAGATTTTGTTGTAATTCAATTACAATGTTTAAGCCTTTGCTTTGGCCGATTCGCTGCATTCGGTAACCGCACGGTCAGGTAGACACAGTTATGTCTCATTCACACTTTCTAGCCTAGTGAAAGCTAGCCACAGCTGGCCTGCAGGGATCGGGTATCGCTTCTTTGTTGTGAGAAATGTGATGTGACATATGCCAGTCTCGGAGATCTGATGTACAGTATCAAGCAGTTTACACATTACTTTTTTATATTATAAAATTTTGAATTTCATTGGGAACACCAGAAACAAAGAAAGTTTTATTAATGATGTGTGGTAGGCTGAAACTAGACTATGATGAGATAAAGTAAGTCTCATGTGTAATATATATAACCATTAAATCAGTTTCAAGTGCGCTGTTGGCAAAATGCTATTAGATTGCCGTTGTAAGCATAACTAATGAGCGGCTGACCATTGTGACAAGAACTGAGACCTCACAGGCACTACTAACATTATAATTAGTGATTCTGTTACCTGCATTAGCAGAATTTAGTATTCTGTTACGTTGCAACTAAAAATGTAAGACAACTTGCAGAAGAATAAGATAAGAATTCAGTAACATTAAATGAAAAGGACATTTGCTGGCACCTAACAATTTCATGCAAAGAGAATTTGTCACATGTATCCAGACATGTGGTTTCAACACACATGCCCGCTTCTAGTGAAAACATGTTAAAGTCAACTTCTGGATTGGCTGCTTATGTCAATATGTCTGTTGCTGACAGGAAGGGACAGCGATCAAGACCCTAAATCACTATTCAAATCTGCATTTCACAGGTGTCCGCCCTTTTAGGGTCCATTTGTGTTGAAACTGTGGCCTCCAGTATAGTCTATAGTGTCCACTACTATCAGGTGTCTGTTCTTTCAATGGTTGTTGGAGGCAGGTTCTAGTGCATGCAGTCTACTCAAGAAATCAAGAGGCTAACAAAACGTAAGTGGGATAAAATGGTTAGCCTACTCTGACACAAGCATACAGTTTACAACCAGTAAAACAGGCATTTTACTATACTGAAAACTGAAATAAAACTTACCAAAGCCTTGTTCTAAAGCCTTGTTAACAATCTCTAGGGGTACACCTGGAAGCTTAAAGTCAACCTGAAGTGCAGTCACACCTAAACGTGTGCCAGCCATCTTGAAATCCATGTCCCCCATGTAATCCTCAATGCCCTGCATGATAGAAAATGTTGAAGACTTCAGTGACAATGTAATGAGACTCTATTGCAAATATCATAAGACTATTAAAAATGATACAAGACAATATTATCAATGTTATAAGACATATTGAAATGTTATAAAACACAAAATTAGAACAAGAAATTTGTATTTACTTGTCACAATACTGTACCATGACCCAAAGCGCTGAGTAGCACAAAAAGGAGGTGGGTGAACAAAAAACTTAACAGGGTTGAGGAGGCCGGATGCGAAGGAAGAGGCATCGCAAAGTGAGCGCAAAACCAAAGCGGCCAGCCTTGCGGCGACAGGAAGGTCCTCACAGTGCCGGAAGAGGACTGCCACACTGCCCCTCAAGGAGGATGTCCTGGAGGCAAGAGAGGCAGCTGGTGCCTGCATCACCTGCATAGCAGCAGCTGACAAGGGCAGTAAGGACTACTTCCCCTTGCCAGAGCAAGCCAAAGGCAAGGGGTGGAAAAGTCGTTTTCTGGAGGAATCACGTGCGCTGAGCCCAGACCGAACAGTGACAAAGTCAAATGCAGGTGTAGCAAGGACGGGTGAAAGTGGCACCCAGCTGACGCAGGGTGGAGAGGACTAAGTCAAGCACACCTGGACAGCGGAAGATGAGCCCCAACAGCCAAGACAGGTGCACTGCGAGGTGGATGACCCTGCAGAAAAGATGAGACTGCAATCCACAGGAAGGAGGGGCAGGGTGCGGGATGGGGGGCAAGATGTGGACGAAGTCAGCTCTGCCCCAGACTTGGAGAACGTGGCCACTGCCCAGGTTTCTGGCTCCGGAATGGGGAACAGACTGGGAACGGCAAGTGGAACCCTGTGGAAGGGGAGCCACCAGCGGCTTGACCTATGCACTCCACAAGAAACCCAGGAGGGGCCTCTCCACCTGGAAAAAACAGCGGAGGGAGCTGAAAAGCAGGTTGCAGAGCTCAGCCATCTGCCGGAGGCGACATCACCACCATGATACTACCACCACATGCGATGTGCACTGCTGTCCCTGGGAGCAATTCTGAAAGGGCGCAAAAGCTCCAGTGTGATGCGGTGTATGCTACTGGCGTTGTGCTGGAGGAGTGAAACCGCATGTGCACACAGGGCTAGACATGACGGAAGAGCTTCAGAGGAAGATGAACAGCATCTGCACTTCCAGAAACGATGCAGAAACGATGCCCAATGTCAGCCAGGCGACCAGTAGCCAGAGCTAAAGGAGGGAAGGACGGACGTTGAACGTAACAGAAAACAGCAAAGCTGTAATGCAAACAGCATGGTTAAAATAATAATAATAATAAAAAATGTGGATTTATAACGCGCGAGAACACATTTCACGCACACTTCACACGAGAAGCGGCCGTGGCTCAAAAACGGAGGGGGGGGCTTCCACTGGAAAAGTCCATCTGGCAGAAGTGGCCTCCACCGGAAGTGGCTTTTGGACAAGGGTGGAGGTACCTGGAAGGGGGCAGTGAGCCAGGGCAGGAGGAAGGAAGCGACAACCCCCCATGGCACAAGTGGAAAACTGGTCGTCAGAGCCAAGTCCCGAACAGATAGAGGTGGGGAGGCTGAAGCCAACCGCAAAAGAAGCTCCAACAGTAAGAGGGGAGCTCAGAGCCAAGCCCCAACGGAGCGGGAGCGGGGGCTGTGCAAGACCAAGGCCACCCCAATGGCCGCTAGATGGTGGGGAGGATTGGAGCCAAGGTCACCTCTGGGGAGGACAAGGGGCCAGAAGGCATAGAGAAGCCACAGGCCTCGTCCCGCCAGTTGCCGTGTAGCAGTAAGGCAAGCAGGAACTCAACCAGGGCTTCTGATGAGCGGAAGCAAGCTTCCACCCTGCCCGAAGGGGAGCCCCAACAAGGCAAAGGAAGAGGGCTGCCCCAGCGAGTTGGTGTACAGAGGGTGGAACCTCTGAATGGCAAGCAGACCTGAGGCCCATGAGGAATCACCGAGATGAATGCAGATATTGCAGACCTGTAGAGGCCGGCAAAACACCCATCACACATGGACGCAAAGGTGCGCAAATGCAAGTCTGCTTCTGGGCAGAAAGCCATGCAACCAGAACTGGAAGGACAGAACCCAAGAGGGAAAAGTCCACCACCCCAGAAATGTCCCACACATCCCAAAACGCCAGTTCCGAAGGGCTACTGGGGGCCACCCTAAGTCCACCAAGAAGGAACCCACGCAGAAGCTGTGTAAGCAGAGCCAGGTCTTCCCGGCAGACCGGAAGAGGCCATTGGGACAGGCAGGAGAGCCCGCCATATGCCGATGGGGTGGGGCACCACCGTAGTGGGAACTGGAAGTACCCATGGGGCATCAGGGGGGAGAGGAAGTCAAAGACTTCCAGTGGGTGGGGAGAACGGCAGTGGGCCAAGCCACACAGAATGCCGACCTCACAACCAGGACACTTGGCGTGAACACAGGCGAAGAGCCAGGAGGCAGGAAGAGAATGGAGGGTGCGCCTCTGCAACTTCTGGTCAACACCACCGGGTGTAAACCAGTGAGGGATGGCCTGCAACATGAGAGCCATGTGCGCCAACCAGTAGCAGAAGGGAGAGAAAGGCCTCTCCACTTCTGGCTTGGTAGGGAGGAAGTCGAAGACATCCCCCCCCCCACTCGAACAGCGCCACCACAGATGAGGAACCGGAAGAGTGGAGGAGGCCCTTGCCACCAGAAGGAAACGTGAAGGTGAATCCACCAGTGGGAGTGCAAGAGGGAAAACACAACCTGACCGGCATGCACTGTGTCACAGGAGCCAGGCTCATGGGCACAGGCGGAACTGGAAACGGGTAGTCAGCAGGATGAACACCAGGAAGTTAGGGGAACTTACGGTGTTATCCCCCGCCCCACTCGGCCTGCGCCACCACTGGGGCAGAAACAGAAGAGTGCAGCGCGAAGCCCTTTCCACCGGAAGAAAGCTCGAGGTGGCACAGTGGAAGGTGAAGAGGGCTATTGCATCGCTGGCCGGAATGCAC
The DNA here is from genome assembly GCA_004794575.1 of Lanistes nyassanus. Taxonomy (NCBI): domain Eukaryota; kingdom Metazoa; phylum Mollusca; class Gastropoda; order Architaenioglossa; family Ampullariidae; genus Lanistes; species Lanistes nyassanus. The sequence goes on from SMGT01008020.1 coordinate 344,685, forward strand.
CGTATCAGAGGAGCCAGGCTCGTCAGCGGAACCAGAAGGGGAGTTGGGAGGGAACAACACCAGGAAGCTAAGAACTTCAGTGCTACCCCCCCAAACGCCCTCGACCAGCACCAGTACTGGAGCAGAACTGGAAGAGTGGAGTGTAAAAGTACAGGCAGAAACAAAGAAAACAAAAAAGCTCACGTCCCTTGAGACACTGATGTAGTGCAGTGTAGAGGTGGTCAGGACGCCAAGGCGTAAGTCACGCTGAAAACACAGGGTAGAGGTAATCCACACACGTCTGACCTGCACAACAGCGCTTGACAAAGTCTGTATTGGTCAGTTGCGGTTAGGGATCGCTAATTGAGATATTAGGACTTTGGGTCATGGTACAATATTGTGACTGTACTGAGAATGATAAGAGGCTGTATTATGAATGTTACAAGACTGCATTTATGAATGTTATGAGAATGTACTGGGCTTTTTTTCCCCACTGCACCATTCCCCAGAATACCAAAGAAAATCTACAGTGAAAGCCATTGAATAAGTAATCAAAAGTTCCCAAGATGCAGAACACATAATTAATGTACATTAAATATTCAAATCCCCAATTTCTCCCTATCCCTCTTCCATAGAAAACTGACAGGACAGACCAAGAGATCAGTTAGAACTTTGTAGTCTGTGATGTTGCCGGTGTTCTCGTCGGTGCGAGTCACCAATCCCACTGCAACACCTGCTGCAGCACTGCTGACCTTGACACCTGCATCCATCAAGGCCAGACTGCCCCCGCAAACGGATGCCATGGAGGATGAACCTACAGCAGAAAATGGCATCTTGGGACAAACATCTTAAGACGAACATCTTGAGACAAATAACTTGAGATAAACATCTCGAGGCGAACATCTTGGCACATCATATAACTTACCATTGGATTCTAGAACTTCTGAGGTAAGGCGAATGGTAAACGGACAGTTGGTTGGTACAATGGCACGCAACGCTTTTTCTGCTAGTGCACCTGAAAGAATGCAAATACTTGCTTTTAACTTTTATTATATGGTTAACTGTCTGTGCCCATCTGCATTTACAGCATCAATGGGATTTTTTCACTACCAAGCTTACCTGGGAGTCAGCAGCTGTGATCTGCATGTGGCGTGATAGTTACAGTACCAAGTAAAAAATGACTACATACCTTAAAACAAATTGCAAATATCCATTTTCAATTTTCAGTGCTCCTTCAGCTCTTGATTCTTATGTTCTTAACCTATTAAAATCTTATCATTAACTGGGTAGTGTTCTGTGGGCTTTAAGTATGTCAGGAGACCATAAGAAAAGAAGCAATCATTTTTACAAATGTAATACATGAACTGCACAGAAAACTCTAGTGACCTAAGGGAAGAAACTGATGATCTGAAAACACTAAATGCTGTAACTAGTGAAGGTTACTGACAAATATTGCATGAAAGCCTGTCTGAACTATTTCACGTTACGATGCAATCGTTGGCTGAATTATGCCACTTATGGAATCTCATGATTTGTCACATAGTCGCTGCTGTCCCGACTCCAAAAAGATGCACATATTTCTGTCCCAACCCCCAAAAGATGCACATATTTCTGTCCCAACCCCAAAAAGATGCACATATTTCTGCCCCGACCCCAAAAAGATGCACATATTTCTGCCCCGACCCCAAAAAGATGCACATATTTCTGCCAGCATTCACCCTTGTTCACTGGGGTTGCCACTCTGTGTGAGTCAGAACATCAGCTTGTCACAAAAATTTATTAAATTGATTTCTATTTTTTACTTCTAAATTTCTCTTTTGAACTTTTCCTGGAATTGTCTGTTACCGTCTTGTTTTCTAATTGTTATGGCCTTCTAGCAGAAGAGCATTTGAGAAGCAGTCCCGTGACAAAGTTTCCCTCTGTGCTGCTCTCACGCCATATTCTCTCTACAGGTTCACACTGAAACAACGCTCTACATCTCTGGGTCAGGAATCTCCATCCCTGTTGGGAATCTCCCAGTTATAAATCTCCCCCATCACTGTCTGTGTCAGCCTTATATTTTCTTTTGAGTTCTAGTTTCCATTCGAATGCCCTCCCCACATCACTGGGTCGATGGTCAGATCCCTACTGCTACTAATCAGCAACTTCTCTTGCTAAGACATCCTTGGTTATGGGATGGTCAGCTATAGTTTGTGAAGCCGAACTTAGTAATACAGATCTCACAAGCAGTTCTGGTCTGTGACTATCCAAGTCCGAGGCGGCCAAAATTAACATCTTTAACTTCATTGGTAGCTTTGTGACGTTTAAGTACAGTGGGATTTCAAGTCATAAATGACTTACTTGAAATGATCTATTCCTATTTTCTCCTCCACAACACCATCCACAACTACAATGCATACATGACACACCTCTATTAGGCATATTAATATAGATGGACTTATGATGAACCTTTGGCTCATAATGATTCAGTTATATTTTTAAGGACCAGTATGGAATCATTTATGTAAGGACATTTTCATTTTTGTTTTAAACTTTTGATTAAACTGAATGAAGTTTGTGCAGTTCCTGATCCTATTATTTATTCAAAATCATCTAAAATACTACTATTACAAGCAAAGATCAGTGGCCTCCTTACCGTGACCAAATTCTCTTCTCCCCACGACACCTGGCCTGCCAGTTTCATTTGTGGCATAAGGGGGAAACTGTAATGAGAGAAATGCTTTGATATATAAAGGTACCTTTCATTTTGACAGCTGTCAGTTAAGGAACAATACATTTCCATGGATAATAAAACCTAAAATTTCCGTGGAACTCAGATCATGCCCAGTGCAAACTCAAATTCTTGTCTGTGGCAAAAATATTCTGGGGATCTGAAGGAGAGCAGCACCTGCTGCCGCCTTGAGCTTTGTCTGCTGGTCACTTTTGACCACCAATGTTAAATGCCTTGGCACCCACTCAGGGAAGACGGTGTAATTATCATGGCCATACTTTGTTGAATGTGCTCTACTCGTTGTACATATGTTGAAAGAAATGGTGATGGTTGTGAATCATTTATATTAATGATTTTTGTGATAGTGCTTGCACTAGTAAGTGGAATTAGGTATCTGTTGCACAATTCAATTTAGATAAATTTGATCACTTAAAATGTGTATAGGGAAAAAGTTAAAGGTCGATTTAAATTCTAGCAAAGAACATTTTGGGGGGGGGGGGGTAAGCTGCTGGATCACCATGGAGTATTTCGCTTTGGCCAATTCCCAACCCAATTTTAGAAGGCAGAAAAAAAGTGAGGAGAACAGAAGAAACAAGCTGTTGACTCATACCTCGTAGTGCAGCATGAAATTCTTTTCTTTAACATTCCTGCAAAAAAGAAATAATTAAATAATTTTAATGCAGTTTGAAGGAAAGTACAACATGATGCTGGCTACTGGCCCATAGCTTTAAAGACAACAATGCTTTATTGGCCAGTGAGGACACAGATATGCTTAACTTGATAATACTCATTAAACAACAGTTTCACTTTCCAAATTTGGTATGTGAATGATGGAATTAAAAAAAAATGAAAATGGCTGCTTGCAATGTACTGTACAGTACTGGATGTTGGAGTAACCAAAGGCAGTAGCCCCAAAAATAAACAAAAAAACTCCCAACAAGATGAAAAGACTGACAATGACATGTCAAAAGAAAAACCCGATTAAAAAAAACACTTGCAGCAAATATTTCCACTAAATAAGAAGTAACATGATAATAAGACTGTTGTGTGAACATTATCCATGACTAAATGGCAACTCAAAGGCTAAAACAACCATTAACTTTATCTTCATTATGACTGGTATTAAGATTTTAAAATATTCAAAAAACCCCCCCAAACCCTGATTCTTAAACATTGTAGGATCACAGGAATTACATTTACTAATTGCAAGTACAAGCAGTTTTTTGTTTTTTGGAAGAGATTTTCATTAGACTAGGCCAGCTGTAGTAGACATGCGATGACTTCACTGAAATATTGCCAGACTAGTGAGCTTTACCCTGATTTTGAGTACTGAGTACTCTCTTAGCTGGGATCTTTGCTATGGTATGTGCTAGTCTGCCAGTGATGTTAAAGGCACACTGCTGTCAAAAGTGTCACAGCAATGGGAATACTTTTTTTTAATAAAAAGAGACTTTTTATAGAATGGACTAATACAGATAAACTTTTTGTTTCTTTTAACAACTATACCAACACTGATGCCTTATTTGAAGCCCTAGTTTACAACAGGGCACTTCAAATTAACAGTTAAATCTGTCTGAATATAAATGACGGCATTCTTCTGTCGGAATATAAACAACGGCTTTCTATACTTTATCTCTCCGTTTAAAATATTCGTGATCCTGTACACTGATCGCTTTAACCAGTAACTGAAAATGCAACAATCAATGCCTGTGTTATATCACGATGTTTTTGTGTGTTTACTTTTTGTCCTTGTCCTGACGACGGGATAATGCCCTGAAATGCCAACTGTCTGTGTTTTGTCTTTTACTTGGTTCAGATTTACTGTTTTCCTATCTCTTTACCACTCCAAGTAGCAGTCATTTGTTCTAATATTTGATCTATATCATGATGTCACTACTGTACCAACGTCTGCCAAAGTTTCGGAGGTTGGGGTGGGGGAAACAGTGCAAGGAAGACGAAGTGCTATACGTGAGACTACAGACTAACTAGAACTTGTCACATTTACTGACCAATTTTTCTAGGCCTCATGCTCAAAATGTATGAATTTCTTAAAATGTTCTCCACACAACTTCCAATTCAGGTCTTTTTAGCACCACTTTCAGTTGTTACCACTGGCTAAATCTTCTTACTAATACTGCTAGTTAGTAAGTGTTGTGTTTGAAGGTGGATTTACAGTAATGTTTCCTGCAATAACCTAGGAAAAGTCAGCTGATCTTTTACTCACAACTGACAGTTATTATAAATGAGTGACACAAACTGCACCGAACCGAACCAAACCTCACGGAAAACAAGAATGCATGTGCATTCAAGGGAAGTAACTTAGATGCTTTTTGCTAACTCGTCTACCCTACTGGACAATCGTTAACAGCTGGGCTGGCCCAAACGCATAATTGATCAACTTAAAAATGTGTGCGTTGAAATTTTACGCATGATTTTAATTCTTTATGTGAAAACATACCACTTCGCTTAAATCACAAACCCTGCTCCAGTGCTTTGAGTTTCAGAAACCCCCCTCCCCCCCCCCACACACACACCAATTTTCTCCTAGAATTTAGACAATTCATAAGAATAACCGTTTTGATAATGGAAAAAACAGAAATCCATTTAACAGAACTCTAAAAGGAAAATGGTGCATGTATACTTCCCATTGAGCTTTTTTGATAACTCATTGTAAAATCCTCTCCCATGTGCCAGCAACTGTAGCAAATTTATATTGGGGAACTGTTTCCCAAGCAATGGGAATATGTTAAACTGTGCCAGAAGAAGCTGAATATGGTTGACGAAGACAAGATGAACTCACCCTGTTAATTCCGAGACAGGGTCAAGCCGCATTGCAGCTTCTGGACTGTCGTAGGTCACAGTGCACAAAACCTAAAAACAAGATAAAGATCTGCCATACATCATAATACATACAAATTAATGTGGCTTGTCCCTACCACTTGTGTCTACCCTAGCTGAAACAAAAAGATGGCTGGAGCAGGGGAGAGAAGCAGAACAGACCAGCGACAATGTCAAAGGTCATAAGCTGCATTTACCTGGGTTTGTCCCCGCTGGAAAAGAGCAGAGCCATGCAGAGTTCGGAACAGATCAGTCTGGCAACTGATGTTGCGAAGCTGCTCTAATGACCGCCCATCACACCTAGGACACATAAGTTTTATTAGATATTTTCAGCACTGACATGCGACGATAAACTGTGGGTTAATACTTGCATTTCTTATTGCCTCAATGGTCTTTCCTTTTAGGCAGCACACAAGCCAAATGATGTTAAAATAGATGTGAGATGCAAGACCAACCAGCTTTCTCAATATCATGTTCCACATCAGTACTACTGACAGCGTCTTGAGTAGCGTTCAAGTGGACAGCATGAATGTAATCAAAGATTAAATTCGTTTTCAAAAGAAAGGGGCAGCTGGGGAAAACTAGCTTGCATTTTTTCTGTCCATGATGTCTGTCCTGCAAGGGCATGCAGGTCAATTATCCAAAGGTATCAACTATTTTGTGTAGTCCTCCATTACTTTCCTAGATAGGAAATCCAACTGTTCTTTTGGGAAGGTGGGAAGACTTCAGTGCACAATGTCACAGCATAGGACATCAGACATGGATTACCTTCGTTGTTCATCCAGAATCAAGCTGCGAAATATTTCTTTGGCTAGTTTGTTGAATGCTTCTCCTACCAAATTTGCATCCCTGTTGGGAAAATTGTCTGCAACATTCATTGCAATAGCCACGTAATTTATCTCCACACTGCATTTGTTATAATGTTATATCAAAAATTACAAGCAAGGTGTTTCTGGATTCTAAACATTGAAGCAAGTGATGTTGACGTTTTTAGGGAAAACAATATATCAAAGGATACTTACACACCAAAAGGAAATTTTTCATATATAAAACTAGTTCTACCTTACACGCTAGTTTACGAACACGCTGATAAAGAAGATACAGAAGACATCTGAAAGATAAAACTTAGGCAACTTTCTATGCCTGATTGTTATTATGCTCGAGATATTTTCTGTAGTGTTAGTAAGGTTATAACTGTGCACAATGTCCTGATACCTTCCTCGCCCGAGACATACACAGTTTGTCTCCCCTGACACATCCATCCCTCCGACACTCAGGGTGACAAGAATTCACCCCAAGCTCCTTGCCCCAACCACCTCCGCCTGAGTCATGCTCACAATTCACTTCAGTTTCCTCCTCTAGCCACCTTCTCTTGAGCCTCTGCAGGAAGGGTGGGAGAGATCACGGCAATAGTGCTTATTTCTTACCTTGCAGAAAATAGAAAAAAAACAGGTGACTGCAGCTTGGAGTAATGAAGGTACAGCAAAGAGAACTGGACCAAGCAAGACTAGGACAGACAGGAAGTCGACTCTTCAGGGCATGGGCCCTTCCTCAGGACGGCACAAACAGATGCAGACTGATAACAAATAAACAAAAATCACTTTGCTCACAAGGATGCTGGTCATGCACGGTTTATGGACAAGAGAAGAGTGTGGGGGACAGACACAGAGCATAGAAAGTAGAGTGTGCTAAGCCAGTCAGTGGCAAGGAGTACTACAGACAATGGAGAGGCATGTCCCATCAGGGCTGGTGAGCGGGGGAGGAGGGGGGGGGGAAGAGGGCAAGGGAAAAGGGCTGTGTGATCGTTACAAGCCTACAATCCTCTTGTCCATCAACCATGCATGACCAGCGTCTTTCTCAGCTAAGTGATTTTTGTTATCAGTATGTAACTGTTTGTGCCGTCCTGAGGAAGGGGCCATGGCCAGGCATGCGAAAAGAAATATTCTGCACAAAATTTTTGCCTGTAACAGGAATGAAATTTCCCATATTTTGTGGAGCACTGGCATTTTAGGAAACAAAATACAGAATGTCTGAACAGCGGGCATGTCTGCAACTGAAGAAAAAAAGTAGTGAGTCTCTGGATGCTTAGGAGAAGGCCACAGTGCCAGTCGGGAAGCCTAATGGGGGCTAGAATGTCATGTGGCCATGGTTACAAGTTTCATGCATATGATCAATGCTAGACTGTCATCAAGGAGAAGGGAAAAATTCAGAGTCCAATATCTCCCACTTCCTCAAGAACAGTAAGCTGTCATCAAAATCTCTCATTCTCAGCATGTCTAGAAGATGGCGGCAGGTTAATTCATTGGACCCCATGGGATCAGCTAACGTACGACGACCTAATTGACCCATGAGGTCTCGGTGTCGACAAATTCAAAACTTTGCAGCGACGCATTTAGCGGTATAAGGGAAGTAAACTTTGTATCATTGTAAAGCTCTATCATCGGTTGTTTCCCCTGCACTGTCTAAATGAGTTTCGGAAACAGTTTCGGCTTGCCAAACGAGGTTTAGTGTAGCTGCTGTCCAGGTCTACTTCCGTCATAACAATGGATACACGTGTTTCGTTGTGTGTGCAAAAAGTGACTACATTTGGCACCAAATAGTAAGTGGTATTTAATATTTTTAACTAAAAGTATTGTTTCCATTGTGATGCCGAAGAATAGATCTTTCTAAATATGTAAAATATATTACTGTGAGTTTGGTAGTTTTTAAGCGGTATTGTTTGTAAAACGTGTAAATCTATGCGGCCTCTACGTAGGTCTAGCCCTGCGGGTCCCTGCGGGGTCAAAGAGTTAAAGACGTTGACAGTGCTGTCTGGTACACTTGTGCCAGTGTAAGAAGGTGGAAGTGATGTGCCAACTGTCATGACCTCTCCGCTGGGATGACTTTAAGCCAGGAGGGAATGATGAAGGCTTTGCCAATCACTGCTGCCACCTCCTCCCTCGACAGTCCATGGGAATGTTACTGGTCCCGCAAAGATACGACAAGCTGCCGTGCAGACTCAAAAGAAACAATTTGTCTACTACTACCAGCTTTGATTTCGTCTAGGCATGGCTTCTTTTTCAAAATGCCGATTAAAGGTGTGCTTGTTTTGTCTTATAGTAAGACTAGAGACTGTCTTCTGTTCCCTTTTAGACTTGACCAAAACTGTATTTGCTCGCTGAGTGCAACACTCATCTCCCTGCCAATCTAATAAGAAAACTGAAGTGAGTTGTGTGGTGAGCATGACTCAGGCAGAGGTGGTGGCGACAGAGAGAGCACGGTGAGCTCGTCACTGAGCTTCAGATGGTTGGACATGTCAGGGGAGACAAGTTGTGTATGTCTCCACCTGGTAAGTTATCCGTACATAGTGCACATTTCTACCCGTACAAAATCATTTAGCATGGTTCTTCAACAAACCTTTCAATTTTTCAACAACATCTGCTTTGATGTCTTGAATTGCAGTGTCTCTAGAAATCTGCAAGCAGAACAAACAAACAAGCAGGGCTACTCCAAGTCTGACCTCAAGTGAACTTCATGCCAATAAAATCAATCCCAAGCTGACAGATCCTGCCTCTACTGTGTAAATTCAAAACCAAGCAAAGCAATAGATTACAATCTGGTCCCTAGCAAACAGCAGGCTCTAACTGAATGGCTTTTGAACATTGTTATGTTTATGCTAGTTATGTACTAAATAACTCCACCCAAACACCAAACAAGACTCCGTGTATTTTTTGATGAGAAAAACAGCATTTGAAGCATATTTTACAGAGGGATCAGCTGGTCCAATTATTTGTTACTGAGTCCAAGTGTGGATACAGGATAAATGTGTACTCTTATTGGATTTTTATTATTTTCTTCAGTTTGAAACATTTAAAACCACCTCCTGGGGCTTTATGGATGTTCGTATGCTACATTATGATGTAGACTTTTGCGGTCCCTACCCCTAAAAGTTCTGGCAAGGTGGGGATGGACAGGAAAAATCTTAAATGTAAAACAAGGGAACTGTACCAAGCTAGAAAGGGACAAAGCGAAGACAATCTACATGTTTCGGGGCACTACCCCTTCATCAGGACGACACAAAAACGACAACAAAACGAAAAGGAAAAAGACTTATCTGCAGTAGATGTGGCGCGTAGGTTGCATAGCAGGAGAAGGACCAGGGGACAGTGAGTAAGAAAGGTTAAAAAGAGGGGCAGCCAATCGCAAGGTGGGTAGGAAAGGGTAGAGAAGGGTGGGGGTGGAGAGTGGGCGGGGGAGAGAGAAAGAGAGAAAAAGCAGCGGGATAGGGGGGCATCGGTGGGAGAGAGAGAGAGAGAGTGGGAAGGAGGTGGGAGAAAAAGAGAGAGACGGAGGGTGAGGGGGTTAAGGGAAAGGAGGGGGAGGGTCAGTGTTTTAGGTTGAGTCTAATAGGTGCCATGGTACCGAAATGGGTAACGACGTAGGACTCCATATTCTTGCGGTCAATGGAGTCGCCCTTCATTTTCCAGATACCACAGACCCTCATGTTGTCAGCTGTGTGTGGCGGTGTACTGAAGTGACGTGCAACTGGTGTGGTTCTGCAGTGTTTAGTGTCAGCTAGATGTTCTGTGAAGTGGGTGTTGAGAGTGCGTTCTGTCTCCCCGATGTAGAATAACATGGGACAGAGGGTGCATGTGATGGCGTAGACGATGTTGCTGTTGGTGCAGGTGAAGTTGCGTTTGATGACAAAGGTGGTATTGGGTGTGTGGAGTGTTGTGGCAGTGTTAAGGTAGGAGCAAGTGTGGCAATGGGGGACATTGCACGGGGTGGAGCCGCAGGAAGGAGGGAGGGAGGTAGTCGGTTTTAGTGTATTAGGTCTCGCAGGTTCTTATCCCGCCGAGATGCTAGGAGGGGGGAGTTTTTTGAAGAGGTCGGGTTCAGATTGGGACAACAGGTGCCAGCTGGAAAGGAGGATCCTACGTACTGGGAGGTTATGGGGGTGGTGGGTCAATACAGCGATTGGTCTTGGTTCTGTGTGTCTGTGGTGGTGGGAGGGTTGTAGTGTAAGTGCGCGTGGTGTGGCGGCAACTTTCTGTCTAGCAGTGTGTAGAAGTCTGGAGGGATAGTTGCGGGCGAGGAAAAAGTCTGTCGGATTGTTCATGGAAGTCTGTGTCGTCAGAGCATAATCTACGGCCGTTCTGCAATGTTATGTTGATGTCGAGGAATGTGACAGAGGTGCATGAAATGGTGTAGGTGTATTGAATGGAGGGGTGGAAGTGTTGTATTTTGGGCAGTAAATAGAAGGACGGTTGTTTCGTGTCTTTCTTGATGAGAAGTTTGGCTGATGGTGGTAAATCAGCCGAGTCAATGGAGGTGCGGATCACTTTAGAAACCGTTTTTGTGTCGGCCGCAGGTGTATGGTCAGTGTGAGGCTTGTAGAAGGTGGTGTCATGTAGCTGCCGGTGTGCCTCGGCTATGTATAAATTGCGGTCCCAGATGACGATCGCACCGCCTTTGTCGGCTGGTTTGATGACGATGTCGGTGCGTTGCCGGAGGGACTCAATAGCTTGGAACTCATGTATTGACAGGTTGCTGTGACGGATGGGCTTAGGGCATAGGTGTGTTATTTCAATGCAGCACTTTTTGATGTAATGTTCCACATGTGTGGAGATGTCGTGTGGTGGTTCCCGTGGCCTGCGAGGTGCGAACAGTCGGAGAAAGACATCGTCTGTCGTCGAAGGGGGAGGCTTCGGCACTGATTGAAGTGTAGCCATCCACCGCAGGGTGCGGAAAAAGCGATCGCAGTCAAGGAGTGTTTGGTACCGGCTGGTGACAGGTCGGAGGGGGATGAATTTCAGGCCCTTGGCCAGCACCGATTTCTCGGCATCAGTCAAGGGGAGGTTGTCAGGGATACATTTAACTAGGTTGGAGTGTGGGGGGCTAGAGGTGGTGGTGGGGACCGAAAGCAGCAAGGCCACGGGGAGCAGGGGGCTGGAAGGGGGATTTTTTCTTGACCCGCAACGATCCTGTGTGAGTGTGGAGAGTTTGCGATTTTTCATGTAAAGGCATTCGCGGTAGACCAGTTGATTATGTGTATGGACTAAAGAGGTAACTAAGGTGAAGGAAGCAGGAGGGAAGAGAGAAAGAAGTTGTTTTTTGTAGGTGGAGCGAGCAGTGCGAAGTGAAGTCAGTTTGGTGTCGAAGTAAGAGATTTGGGAGCGGATGAGTTTACGGCTGGTAGAGAGAAGAATGCGGTTAGTTCTGCGTAAGATGGAGGGGTTAGTGGGGTCAGATGGGGAGTGACCTAGGAGAAAGCCTTTCGGAGTTACTTTCAAGCGGAGACAGGTTTTAAGAAAAGTGAGATGGCTGGCAGTACGGGTCAGTTTAAAGGTGGTTCTGGTATAGGTGATAGCAAGGGAGAAGAGTAGGGGAGACGGGTGTAGGAAGAAGAGAGAGGCAATGAGACTGGCAAAGAAACGGGTGAGGGGGTTAGAGGTCGCCATAACGGAAAAGTATCTCAAAAAAGGGCAGAGTAAGAGGTGTGGGGAACGGTAGAAGGGCGGAATGCAGATAAGAGACAAATAACAAGCGACGGAGACAAAAAGGACGGTGGTGGGGACAAGCGACGGAGACAAATGGACAACAGGTAGTACAGTCAAGTCAGGACTGATGAAGGGTTAGTGCCCTGAAACATGTAGATTGTCTTCGTCTTTGTCCCTTTCTAGCTTGGTACAGTTCCCTTGTTTTACATTTAATTTGGGCTTATCCTCCAAGCGGCAGTCACTTGTTTTTCTTTTATAGGAAAAATCTTCACAAATCTTTCATCAGATTCACAGGAAAACATGGATATAGTCACCTTATCATGACTGTCATCACAGAAGACTTCTCGGATACGTGCAGAACATAGACTGCATCCAGCGCAAACAAAGAAAAAAAAATTAAGTTCCATTTGACAATCAAATTTAAATATTACATAGATGAGCAAACAGCATAAACAGAAATTATAATTCAAAAGTTTTTAACAAACACTCCAAGCCTTACAAAAACCAAACCTAAGGAGATTTCTAGCATAAAACTGCCACAATTTTCAGTAGTGAGAAAAACCACATAATGAAGACACATTATAATGTGTGACGATTAATGGCATGGAATCAAATCAGCCAAATTCGACCACCTCCACTAGATGTTGATGAGCTGATTAGAATGACAACATAGAAATTAGAAATTGCTTTCTGAAATTTGCAAAATTTGCTCCCCATCCAGGTGCTCTGTAATACAATACCTCCTTACTGCCTCTGCAATCTCTGACTCTGGAACAGGCAGGGGGTCAAAGTCTCGCTTTGGTCGCCCAAGTTTCTCTTGAAGCTGTGAGATGCTCTGCACAATGGCCTGTGCCTCACTGACGCCTTTGCTAATGGCCTTTTCCAGGTCATGGAGAAACACTGGATCTCCCACTCCTTCAAGCATCACTGTACATGATGGTCAACACATCAAACCAAACCATTGTGTACACCACCAACTTTGTTTTCCAGAGAGGCCTAAGGTAAATTAAACTTACGAAATGAACCAAATTCCTCCAACCAGTTTCACAACAACAAAAACAAATAAAACAACTTATACAGAATGAACAAAAGGACACATTGAGATTTGAATGCATTTACCAACATCTACCAAAAAACATGGATTTCACTAAAGCATTACGGATACTCCAGCTACTGCCATTAGATATCGGGCCCTCTACGCAAGAAACCTGAGCAGCTTACTTATTCCATAATAGCCACCATGACAAGAATACATTCCCTGAATTTCCCATGCATGCAAACTGAATAGCTTATTTTTCCCTCGTTATTCAGTAATAATCAAGTTATTCGGTCATAACTTATTCATATTTCACCGAAATAGCGTTTTCAGAGCCAGAAAAAAATATGTTTGACGTACTTGATGATTTAGACATATAAAAAAATATATTTTGAAGAGCTAACATTCTGGGCATTGTAGAATTTAATGCTGGCACAGAAGTTGCGAATGAGCATGGAGCTTAACACCACTGCTACAGGTCAAGGTCACGCTGTCAACTGATACGTTGTCTGCTATTTTGTTTGAAGGTAAAATTTTTGTTTTAAAGTGATTTTCAGGGTGACTGCCAGCTCTTTGAGAAGAATTTCAACTTCAATACTGGTTGTGGTGGACCAGTTTGGTTTGCAGATTCTTTTCTGACAGCTCAGCGATTCCAGAGAAGAGGTGAAGTGCTGACCACTCAAGAAGAATTCCTATCGTCTTAAAGCAACTCATTGAATAGTTATACTTTCCCTATTCAGGCTTTATGCATATCGAATTTGAGAAAGGAATACCTATCCCTGAATAGTGGCTATTTGGGTATTAATTTAGTACAGTTATGCATACAGGGCCAGGCAATTAGTCCTGTATGCTGAACCATTTAATAAAGTAATTAATGGTAAAATTAGCAGAAAGCCTTTAAGAAATTACTGACCAACTTTATGACGGGCAGCAGCTGTGATGACAAGGTCAAGTGAACTCTGCTGAAGTTGTTTGCGTGTGGGGTTCACAATGACTTCCCTATCCACCAGCCCAACTCTCACTGCACCTGTACATGCCAACACAGGCCTGACTAACATATATACAAATCTGTGTGTGCACATATATTTATATATAAAAAAAGAATTGTAGAACAGATCTGTAAAGAGTTTATATTTTGACCATACCTCCTATGCATAACAATTCTTATTATTGTTATGCCTTAGAAAAAGAAGTCTCACAGCTTCTGGAAGATGAAGCTATAAATGATGTCACTAGAAAGCAAAAGTAAAGAGAAAACATAATATTTTTGTAGCGTCCAAACTCACAGGGTCCGTCAATCTGGTGTGGAAGACACACAGGAAATGAAAAGTAGGAACTCCTAACAGCCTTTCACTACATGCAAAATTTTTCTTAAGAAAATCAAGTGAAGGGGGAATACTTTCTGCAGACCTACTGCTGCCTATGACATCCAGCAGAAAGGTGAGATATCTGCTAAGTGCTTTCTGTAAATTTTTCTCCCCCTGCATAATGACATCATCAGCAAGTACATTTACACATATCAGATCATGTCCTCAACAGCATCCACAAAAATATTGCTTCCTGAGCCACAGCAGAAGCCATCAAGGTGATTACAACAGCAAAGAGTTTGAAGTGCAAGATGTGGTAAATAAGTGAGCCGGACATTTTTAGCTCACATAGAAAAGCATCATGAGGAAGTTAACATAAGAAAAGCCAACAGCCAAGCAAGTGAGAAAGCTGCCAAGCAGAAATTAAACAGATGTACTTACCAACAGGACCGTTCCAAGGAATGTCAGACACACTGAGGGCAGCTGATGCTGCAGAAGTAAACAAGTTTACATTCAGACCAGAAATAATCAAAACAAACAAGTACAGTGAAACCTGCCTTGTGTGAACACCTTTTGTTCCACCCAAAGGTGACCCACATCATCAGAGGTTCCCCTAATTTGCAACCCAGGAGTGCCACTACTTGGGCTTAATAAAGAGTGAGAATCTGAGAGGAGAGAGAGAGATGGGGGCAGGGAGAGAGCGAGCGAGAGAGAGAATGAATGAGACCCTACACAGTGAATAGACTATACATTTTCAGATTTGAAATTTCCAATGGATTATTCATATTTAAGACCACAGATTGCAAAATAAACTGCTTGCATATGCACTGACTGATTTTTTGGACTCAAGCAAAACACATGCAACCTAATTGTTCTTGCAAGAAAAAGCCAGTGTAAAACCCCACCTACTGACACCCAGCAACAAAGTGCAGCAGGTTGGAGACAGGAAAGATAAGGCGAGGGACAGGAAGTGGGGTTTGGATGTAGAATCCGGGCTGCATCAGATCTACACCAAATGCACATTCCTTCATCTTGCTGTGCAGAACGAGTCCCATAAGGATTCATTTATAATTATACGTGTACAACAAAAAGAACTTAACCAACTGAGGATTAGACAACAAGTCAACGTTTCAGGGTGTGGCCCCTTTACTAACAGAGTAACAACCCCGACACCTCCTTTCCCTTACCCC
>SMGT01008020.1:372897-385838 GCA_004794575.1 Lanistes nyassanus
ACTTATCTGAGGTATATTTTTGAACATCTGAATGAACGTAAAAAATATCTAAAGTATCCTTGTTATGTTTTATTCAAGATTGCTTCTCCTTAGCTGCCATTCAGACTGTGAACCTATCCTTTAATTTTAAAAAAAAGTCTAGCTCAACAGTTGACATTATGTTCTTGTAATATCAACAAGAGATCGTAATAGTTCTTTATAGATCAGGCCAAACAGCATCCAATTTCAGAAGCATGTTAATACAGATTTTTTTAAAATTCCTGCAGGTCCCTAACCCTCAATCCCATCTTTTCCAGCCCCCCCCCCACTCTCCCCTTGATATAGAACTCACTATTCTTTACTATTAGGAAATACATTTTCATCCTATTTCTGAAAGCATCCTTACCTGGCAATCTGAGTAAACTCACTCCTCTGTTGTAAAGCTCTGTTCTGTGTGTGTGCCACACCATTTCCCAGCTTAAAGCATAGAAAAAGTGACACAGATTGCAATCCCTCTGAAAAACTTTGAAAACTATGCCCTCAATACCTAAAAAGCACAAATCAGCACAACAGTTCTGAGTGTGTACATATACAAGTTTCTGCTAGGTAGTAGACACACTCAGTCATACAAATGAACACTAAGCATCAATCATGATTAAATATGTTCCATATTCAACAGACATTTCATGTACACTTTATGAAATATTATAAATTTATAATAACAGATTGCAACATAAATACTTCTAAAGCATATTCACATTCTCTCTCTTTTTCTCGCAGTCTAAAATGAGGAATCATTTAAAAATAAGTTAATCTTCTTTACATACAAGTTCATGCAAGAATAATTACTTGTCTGGACTGTAGCAATTTGACTGCAGACATAAACTCATTGGACCGGTCTCGACACGTCATGTCGGGGTCCGCGTATGGTACAGAGACTGGAGTAGGAGAGGTGGTGTAATTTTTCCCTTGATCTCCTGCTGGGTGTACTCCACTGTATGGTCCTTGAGTAGTCAAGTTAGGCTGCTTGTTGTCAGACCCTGAGTTGGTTCTTCTACGTCTAGCTATCATTGATATTGGACAGTACACATTCCACCATGAACAACTCTCTTCTTAATCTGAAACACATAGTGATGCAGACAAAAGAAGTAAGACAAAAGCTGCTTCATTTTGTATACATATAAGACAGCAGCAAAAGATTGCAGCCAGGTGCTCACATCAAATCAGCAAAGATAATTTCATGACAGGGCTAGGAAGGGAGTGATTAAGGTTTCGAGGCAAAAGGGGAGGAGATCAGAGTATCAGAAAAAAACCCAATGAGAATCCCTGTCATAAGATGCACTATGTACAGAAAATATGCATGCCAGACACAAGTTTTTGTTATATTACGGACTCCCCCCCAGGACTTCATAATACAAATAGTGGCACAGAGAATAAACAAATAAGCTAAACAAAATTTCTGCAGCTGTCTACTTTCCAACTTGTACCCCCACCTACTTTTAAGTTTAACAAAGCAATAATCGACACCAAGACAAAATAACGATCGCACAGGTCAGCGGGACACTTTCATACTACTGCCATTCTAAGTTCAATACAGTGCATCACATAAACAGAACCTTAAAATGAATGATTCAGTACAATAAAGTCAGTTCAGTTTTGCCTGTCACCCCTCCTGTAGCACAGGCTGCTCCCAGGAGATCCCTAGGCATCTCTTGTCCAGGGCTATCTTCTCCAACTGGTTCCAAGTCAAATCCTCTTGACGTCTGCTTCCAGATCTCAGTCACTCAGTGCCAGGTATTTCTTGGCCTACCCGTTTTCTTTTCCCTTGGGGGTTCCACTTCAGGGCTTGTCTGGTGATGTTGCCTGCAGGCTTGCGGACAGTACATGTTACATGGATACCAATCTACCCCTATTGTTTTTTCCTTATCTTCTGCTGGTTTGTTTTCTTTCTGAGGTGGTGTTGTTCCCAGCCAGTGCATCTAGAGGATCTTCTTTAGGCAGCTGTTGATGAAGACTTAGACTTTCTTGATTGTTGTCAAAGTTGTTTTCTAAGTCTCTGTTCTATAAAATGGATCTGTCTCAATGTTTGTGCACACCAAATATCTATTTAGTGTACAGCAGTACCCGTGAATGCACCTAGAGAAACACCAAAAACTGTCCATGATTTGCAGATCTATGTTATCCACAGGAACAGTCTAAAATCTTTACAAATTCATGAACTTCTGCTTTACATGAGCAGGAACTGTGCATTTCCCACTCATGCAATACATCTCTTTACCACATTCCAATAACATGTGCTAGTTGGTTTAAAGACACTGTTCATTTTTATGTAATAAAGAGTCTTGTTTTCACGGCAAGCACTAAATTTGTTGAAAGATTTTTTAGCCATAAACATAGAAAGTCAAGTCAATGTCTATGATCAAGATCTCCACTGCAGACAGGTAGAAAACTGCCACTTGAAAGGGTGGCATCATCATCATCATCATCATCATCATCACTATTGCCTTGTATCCCTCCTAAGGCATAGACTGCCTACAGAAATCTTCCAGACATCTTGACTGTGGGTCACCTTTTCTAGCTGTCCTCAGGTGTGACCCCTCCTCTCAATATCTCAAGATCATGGTGTTAGGTATTTCTTGGCAGATCTCTTTTCCTATTTCCCTAAGGGTTCCGTGTGAGCTTGTCTCGTGGTGCTGGAAGCCTTGTGGAGGGTGAGACTGATCCAACTCCAACATCTTTGAAGAATCTCATCTCCCACACCTGTCTAATTGTACAGGTTCTCCATACACTTATACAGGAAAATGAAACACATAAGGTACATTTTTTAATTTTCAAAAAACAATGCTCTGGAAGACCACATTTCCTTTGATGCGCTGAGCAGATAATTTAGTTTTGTTAAACTTCTGGCCTAATATCTTGTTCATGCTTATGGTGGTGAAATTATACCAATGCACATGGTCTAACCAAGGTATTTCTGTACTTCTGGCCACCATGAGATGACAAGCCACACTGAGTCTTGGAAGATGGTGAATGATATCCCTCCCACAAACAAACAGAAGATTGTCAACAGACATAGGAAACAAAAATAATAATGGGATGGAAAATACAGTAAGCACCCTTTCCTTGTCCTACCATCGTTGTATCGAAAAGGCATCCGTGAGCGGCCAACCACGAACCACTCTGCAGGTCATTCCCTAAAATGAGTTCCAGATGAGTTCCCTAGTGTCTCAGCTGCTTCCAGAGTGAATTCCTGTATAAGCTGTCAAACACCTTCTCGTAGTCTATGAAGTTAATATACAGTAGCGAATTCCAATCCAGTGACTTCTCCTGCACATGCCTCACAGCATTGTGAGATGGTCTGTGTAGGGTATATCCACATGAAAAACAAGCTTCTCTTCTAAACAACCTGCTATCTCCAAGCTGTGGGTCAATGGCATCCTTCAAACTGTTCTTCAGGATTCTGACAACTTGCTTGGTACAGGCATGTCACTGTTGGCCAACTGGATTTCCAGTGCGTTCTGAAGAGGGGGTCCGTTTAGAAGTTTCTCAAAATGTTCCTTCCACTGGTTCTTCCATCCCTTTTCCACTAGAGCCTGACTTCTCATCTTTCTCTTTTACTGGCCTTTCTGAATTACTGACTTTTCTATATAGGTTTTTGGTGATAGCTCTGCAAGTCCCAAAGTTGGGCTTCATTCTCAGTTTCTGCTGCCAGGGTCTCCACACAGTTCTTCTGATCTGTCTTTTCTTTATATCTCTGTTCAGTTCTGCACATGCCTCTTGGGCTCTTGCTCTTGCTGTAGTTGACTGCTGCCTTTATCTCTTTTCTCCTATCTTCTTCAGAGTTTCTGTGGCAATCCATTCTTTCTTGTTGTAATTCTTGGACCACAGAACTTCCTGGCACATTTCTTCTGAATTTATTTTAGATACACATATGATCGATTTGGTTCTCAGTTGATAGATCTGGTGATACCCAAGATGCGTTTTGTGTCCTTATATGAGAAACAAACACTATCTTACGATAGCGGTGGGATAGGAAAGCTAGAAAACACCCAACAGTCACCCCAGTAAACAGGTGCAACATTAGAGGAAGCATGTGTGCCAGACAGGAGATCTGAACCCAAGATATTCTGTAGTAGTAGTAGTGATGACCACCTGTCACCGCTATGCCATACCTACATAGGCTGCTCCTTCACTATGATGGTAGAGTGTGGTCTGGGATTTGAAACATTTTAAAGAGAGCTTTATATAATCCTGTATGCTTTCGGCTGCAAAGGAATTGCCTTTTTGCCCTCCCTTTATTAGTCTATATCCCCTAAATGAGCTCATAATTTCCTTTTCTTTTTCCTTAAGGTTTTCCCTCTTATTGATCACCTGACAAACAGACATTCTTTATCCAAGCTAGTCATAATCATATCTTGAAAAATCAAATGTATATCCTTATTCAAATATTGAACAATGAAACAGGTCTGCCAGCAGTACATCTTCTTGTTCTGAAATTTAAAAAGAAGGAAAACCTATTTAACGTTCGAAAACCTCCACCATGCTGGATTTAATCTTTGTTTACTGATTGTTAAAACGACAATCTAACAACTGGTCTTTTCGTGTCCACTGGTGATAGGCTGAGACTGCTCACCACTCCCCTGTGTTTAGTATTCAGTCGTTTCATTCAGAAAACGGATGCATTTTATTTTGTTAAAAAACGAACAAACAAAAAAACCTAACAAGTAAATAATAACACAGGACGAAATGTTTGATTCTGTACTCAATATGAACATAATAAAACATCACCAATTCGGCCCTTAGTTTTCAATTCCACTTCCAGTTCTGATCGAAAACCCATTACTTTTTAGGTTTACTTAGTATTTAGTACTAAACGTACCGAAAATGAAGACTTTAGTCCAAACCTGTATTATTTCTGTTCTAAATTGAAGTTCTAAAAACAGGTTTTCTCAATAACACTATGTTGAGAAATGTTCCAAAAACATTCTCAAGAAGAATCCACTTGAGGCAGTGGCATTATTTATTTACACTACAGCTTACATACGCTATTCACTTATTGCTAGTTCAAGCTGAAACTGTGTCGCGCAATGGTCAGATTATTACAGCTTTTTAAAAAAAAGTACACACTATGAGAAACTGATATAAATCCTTTTTCGTACTTACTCACGATAGGGCCACTTTTCACACATCTGTCAAAACAAGCTTGTTGTTGTGTTTCACATTTCTTGTGGTGGTGGTCTGCCAAGAAATCGTTCCACGAAGACAGGAAGTGAAATGACGTCACTGTCATGCGCATCTATGGGACAGGTTATGTCCTGAAAATCATGGAAGCTGTTAGGTTGCGCTTCAGAGAAAGGAAATAAAATTTGTCAGAGTATGTTAAAGCACGTCATGTACACGGCGTTTTTAGTCATGCTCATAAAGTTAATAATTCTTGGTGCTAATGGTAAGACTTTTCTCAGCAGTATACAGGTTACTATGGCAAAAAGGTGAATAAGCAAGCAGCCCCAAATTTGAAATAAGACATTCGTAATTCGTCGACTGTAGGTAGCCAGGAGGCCCGAGATAGTGTGAGGTTTCCAAGGTGGTGGTTCGGGTTAGAGGTCTTCACGTCACATGCAGTTTCTTTCGGCTAAAATGAGCATGTACTTCGAATTAACACCCCAACCCTGGAGAAACGTCTAATATTTTACACCGATATTTATCATACGAGCAGACACTTTGCAATGACTATCACAATGACTGAATGAGTAGATCTGTAACAAAACAATTGTAACCGACGTCAAGTCAAATGGAGATGAGATGAGCGACTGTAAGAATATGCGTCTCTTGTAGGTTATTTTGAAATAGACTACAAAACAAGTGCAGGAAATTTATGTATAACAGAAGACAATGTATGAATTCAAAAGGATGATCTGAAGGAGACGTTCTTCTTGTGGCATAAGGCTGCAGCATTTGGTCACCTTTTTCAACTTCATCTTGGAGTTGTAAGTTATAACACAGCTAGGCTTACTCTCTGTCCCCCTCTTATAACTACTCCCCTCATTGATTCATTGGGAATTGTGCTGATCATGTACACAACTTTGCTGGACTGCCATTTGACTAATGACCTCAGTGCTTGCATTGGGTTCTTTTTACTAACTTGCAGCTTCCTTTTCCCCTTATTCTGCCACAGAAGACAGTGTTCTGCTCTTCATATAAAAAGCAGTTGAGGCCCAGAATAATAATTGTCTATGAAGAGATGATAGCCCTTATTTGTAGATATGTGTATATGTGAAATTAAAAAGTGTATCCACTGTCTTCACATACATTGAATAACTTTATACAAAACCCAAATGGAATACAAGCTGTAGAACAACAGTGATTCATCCATGTCACCATTGGAGATTTTCTTTTGCTCTTGACGGGTCGTCTCCTCTGCTCGCTCAAACGACCACCGTCAAGAGTGTGACATATACGTAGGTGGAAATATCATTGTATTACTAAAACTAATTAATATGACTTCTCAATCATATGGCCGAGCCCCAAGCACCTACAGTCTCCCATAAAGAACCACAAAACACCATAATACAGTGAACACAAAAAATGTATTGTTGATATAAACAGCGAGTATTATTTACAATCAGGACAATATCTGCTACAACTCGTTAACCTCTTGACCCACCAGACCCCAACTCGTGACAGTCCACAGCAACATGCTTGTCAGGGTTAGTTTGAATTTTTTTTTGCAAATATGTAACCATGCATCATATTTTGTACAGCATGTCTCTGGGGCATTGAATGCTGGTTGGTGTGCATTTTCATTGCAGTGCCAGAAACGCAGCAGAGCTTGAAATCTATTTCATGCCATAATATTGGAGAATACTGGAGTGTACAATATTGGCAGAGTTGACCAGTAGATTTGTCAGCAATGTCAGTTCAATAAACTTTTTCATTTCAGGGCAATCAGTCTCCCTCCAGTCCTTGAGTCTTGAGTGCTGTCTCAGGGTTTGTTGTGCGGTATTCATATCTATTTGTTTCTGTGACAAGATGTGATACAAAGTCACCAGAAGCAAACAGCCTGAAGTAGTCTATGGGCTTTGAACCAGATGAAGACACTTTGAGACCTGGCTGGCCAGTAAAGGTGGGAATCTCTGGTGTCATATTGGGTGGTAGGAGAGTGTCATCCAGCACTGTCTGTGCCATGCAGTCCTTCCTTTTTCCCTCTTCTTCTAGCTGTACCTCTACCCACAAAAGCAAGTATTTTTTATGTGCTTTGTATGATATCAGGCTTGTTGAAAATGTAGATGTAAAAGAAACATTCATAGATAGGGTCATTCTTTTTCTTTTCCGCAACAGTACATGTCACACTCTTCTACCCCACTTTCTCACATATTCATTCTTCTCAAACTGTTTTTGCTCTCTCCCAGACACCCAATTCCCTGTTCCCCCCCCTCACCCCCTCCAACCATCCGCACACCCACCAGTCTAAACATCCAGCACTGAGTACCAATGTTCTTTGACACAAAGATTAATTTTTTCACTGGGTAGAAAGGTTTGCTTACCCGATCCTCGGTTGCTGCAGCTCACATACATTGAACCACCTGTGAGTTACCCTAGCCCTGCTCTACCACCCACAGCTCTTCTCAGCTGCTCGACATCAGAGTCAAAGTCAAGTGGGGGTACTGCCAGCTGACACAGACTGTTTTTTCAGCCTCTGTCTCGGAATTGGAATGGCCAGATATAGAATGCTCATAATCCGAATCATTGCTGGAGTTATATTCTGCCTCAAACTCTGCTGTCTCTCTTCTAACCCTAACCCTGTTATCAGGAATGATGCATGCTATGTCACCATCAGCACCTGCTTGTACAATATCGTCTGCTTCTTGGGCAGCAACAGGGCTGACTTCTCATAGCAATTCTTCTCAATGTTGTCTTGTTGGGGCTGTCTAGCAGAGGCATGTGTCCTTGCAGTTCCAATTTTGTAGACTTGGATCCGACTTTCACCTCTCACCATAGCTGCATTCTCTGCACAGTTCTGCCTTCTGCATTTTGAGTGTCCCTGTGTGGCACGATGAGGATATAACAACCAGAATGAGAGCAGGATCCCCCCCCCCCCCCACCAAAAAAAAACCTGTTGGAATTTGGATTCTGAAAGACCGTGGATTGGAATTTGGATTCCCCATCCCCCCCAAAGAAGTGGTTTGGAATTTGGATTTAAAAACATGGCCTTGAAATTTAGCCTTAAATGGTCTAATGGTCTTAAATGGTCTAATGCAAATAGCAGACTGTGATTATCGGTCCCAACTGCATGCTCTACGCGTCCATAGCAGACACGGTCCTTCCACAGATCTAAAAACAGAGCTATCCAGGTTCCGTTTGCAAGACATTGTCTAACGCACAACTATTTATTTCCTTGGCCATGTCACAATGAGGGTCACAGTGATGAAAGCAATGATAATGATGATTCCATCACCACCTCTGTCATATCAACATAAATATATATAAATAAATAAATGTGGATTTGTAACGCGCGAGAACACATTTCATGCACACTTCGCGCGGATGAGGCACATACTCAGTGAAAACAACATGCGCTATCCATCTGTTTTTGTCCTGATGCGGGGTACTGAGAGAACGCGATCGTCTGAAGAGGAGCGGAGCTGTCTCACTGGAGTGTAGATTGTAAGAAGTTCTGAAATGTAGCTGGGGCATGCACCGGTGAAAAAATTGAAACAGAGAGTAGACAACTTGTAGTTGATGCGAGCCTGAATAGGGAGCCAGTGCGGAGGAGAGGTGTGGCATGGTCTGTTTTGCGCGCTTTCAGGACAAGGCGAGCAGCCGAAACTACCTGTAAAACTACTCATAACACTGCCCATAAATTAAGCTGTGGACTCCTGAGTTGATTGTAACGTTTTCTAGGGTGTGCTGGAATTCTAGGGAAGAAATATGAAATGCATACGCCTAGTGCAGACCCTCACCTTTTCAATCAAAAGGTACACGTCCAGATAACTTAACACATTTATTGAACTATCAACATTAGAAATGAAAGCTGAGGAAAGAAAGGTGCAGTTGAACAAATACGTAACAGCGCATGTGTGTGTATGTGCGTGATAGCAACAGTTTGTGACACGTAACAATTCTCTGAACAATGTGTAATGCTACTAGCATACAATTAAATTCATATGAAATGGCGTGATAACGCAAAAGACTACTTGCGGGGAAATGAATTATCCAAAACCGGAACAGAACAGTTAATCCAAAATCGTTCTCATTAGGTAATGGCCCGCAGAAGTAGCCCGAACAAGATAGGATAGTTGACACAGATGATGCAGTTCGTAGAGACGCAAATGTCCTGACTGACGAGGAGGGTGGGGTGAGGAGATTTCCTGAAGATCACAGGGCAATGCCAGGTTTATAGATTCTCTCAAACTCACCCAATAGAACATATTTTTTTTCCACATTTGGCTCTAAGCTGAAGACTAAAAGTTTTGAAAAGAAAACATTTACAGCTCTTATAACATTGACATATTAAAAGATAAGAATATGCCAACCATTATTTCACTTCATTCAGAAATATGCAAATGACCCAACAGATTGGTTTTATATGCAGTGCGTTACTGGTGTATGCTAAAGGCTGTTCTTTAATCACCAAAATTTTATCTAGTAATCTGTCATTACTGTTTCCTAGCAAAACATGTACAATGGACCAGTGCCAGCTATGACAGCACTTAGTGGCAGTTCTGTCTCAACTTGTCACCATATTATAAAGTATCACTTGTGCACAGTTTTATGGGCAAGTACATTACACTGAACACTGAACCAGTTCTCGATCACATCTACAATCACAGAATTAACATGTTGCTGCAGCATTTTAGACTGCATGCATTCTGTTGTTTTGTGCTATTTGTATTACATTAGTTTTCTGTCCCAGTGTATTAAAGTTAAACCATGTTTCATTGTTGTGACAGGCGTATATCTGGACACGTAGATCTCAATCAATTTTGATGGTGTGTTTTCATTTTTGCATAATTGTGTGCCTGTTTGTGTCTGCATGTCTGTGTTTGTGTCTCTCTGTGTGTGTGTGTAAGTGTATATGTGTAGACTATGTGTGTGTGTGTGCACACATGCAGGCATGGGGAATTGTAAGTGGAGAGAGAGGTTGTGGGGGTGGGTGGGGCAGAGAGGCGGGAAGAGAAGTGGGGGGGGGGGAGGAGAGAAATATGCCTGAAGGTTTTTTAAGTTTGACAGGTTTTCAAAACAAATCTAACAAGCTTTAAAAATAAGTTGCTAAAGCCTGTTCTTTAACCACCAAAAGTATGTCAAGGTGTAAATGCCTTTGCTAAGAGGGTGACAAAGAATATCCACATCTTTTTATCGGTAAAGCTTAAACTAAAGATTAAAGAGAATTTTAAGGAGCCCTGTGGTAATCTATGTTCTCAGTTTGCCTGAAAAGAACAATTTTGTTGCTCCTTCTCTGACGTTCTGACGTATCATGAGTCCATACTGAAATGAAATTCTCCTTCTTCACTCCATCCACTCTTCCTCCCTCTACGTGCTTTATGATAGTACAGGAATCAAATCTTGGAATCTATGTAAGTTATGAGACTCAAAACATGCATGCAAACGGTGTTCCATGCTGCACTCAAGATACAAAGTTTATCTATATCCTCCATAGTCAACCAGCATTGCTAAAGCTGATATGTAGTTAACTCCTTAAATCACAGCTGACAAACAGTTCTACAGTTATTCTACAAATAAAAATCTCATGTTTGTTTCAATTTTTTTAAAGGGTGGACTTTCAGCAAGCTGTACTCAATTTCGCAGGGGGTCGAGAACCTCCCTTGTATTGCTCTGGGAGATCGGTGTTGGAGTTGTGATCTCCCTTGAATGCCAAATGGCGTGTGTAAAAACTACAGAGACCGATACAATTCTGTTCAAATTTACAGGTTTTTGCAAAGTATGCTTTAAAATGTGTTAGAATGGTGATGTTTTCTGATCAAAACGAAAGGCGGGCCTTTTTTCTTCTTCTTTTTTTGAGTCGAGGTGCTTCACGCTTTGATTCTGTAACAATTAAACCGCTGCCTCACCACAAAAGACAGGGCTGTTTCAGCGTCTCATGTGGACGGCTTGATCAAAACAAGCTGCCGAAACATACGTCTGGAATGACCAGCCCCACGAAGCTGTAGAGAATCAGAATGGCATTCAGCTAAAATCCGTGTATCAAATGCCAGCACAATTTTCAGACTACAGCGTACCGTACAAGCCTCTTGCTACGTACGTCTGATGGGGTTCGCAGACAGGAGTCGCATTTAAGCCAGGAAATCCGTGCAGATGAAATAGTGTAGTGTAGTTTGCTACCTGAAGGGTTTTGGAACCAAAGACGCACGTGAAATATATTACGAGAATGCGAAATTTAATGGGGACAAGAGAATGGATCGAGAGACAGAAAGAATGTGAATGTGTGTGCACTTGAGCACGCGTGCTAATAATAATACTTTATTTCCGCTCTTGCAGAACGTTTGGCCTATATGAGCAGAAGTTTAGTCCTACACTTAATTGTTATGGGGGGGAGGGAGGGGGGTGATAACAGAAAATGTGCATGCATGCATACTTATGCGCGAGTGCGTGTAGACTGCAGAGGCTTTAAAGTGGTCTTTAAATTATCTTTCGGCATTTTTGGAGGGGAGGGGGTTGCAATTTAGAGTCCGAAAAAACATGGACTGGATTTTGGATTCAAAAAAACAAAAACAAAAACACGGGTTGGATTTTGGATTTAAAAAAACATGGACTGGATTTTGGATTAAAAAAAACATGGACTGGATTTTGGATTCCCAAAAAACATGGATTGGATATTGGATTCCAAAAAACATGGGTTGGAACTTGGATTCCCAAAAAAAAAACCATGGACTGGATTTTGGATTCCGTCCGCATATGGTACGATTCCCAAACGGTTCAATTACTACATGGCACTTTTCTCAAATGGTATTGTTCCCAAACGGTTCAATTCCTATATGGTGATTCTCAAACGGTGCGCATCCGCAAACGGTTCGATTCTCATATGGTCGTATTCTCAACCGGTTCCATTCTCATATGGTCGCATTCTCAAACGGTTCGATTCTCATATGGTCTTATTCTCGAATGGTGCGATTCCCAAACAGTTTTACTTCCTAACTAGGAACCCATCAATTAACTTTCCCTAAAACTTCCATAAAATCGCCCACGAAACTGGCCCAGTTAAACCATCTATAAAATCGCCCTTAAAGCTATCCCTTAAAGCTTCCCATTAAACTGCCTTTAAGACACATAGATGTACCCATCGATTATGCTCCTGCAATTGTTCATTAAACAGCCCACAAACTACCTTGAAAACTGCAGCTCCACTGCCTTGACAACAAATTCATACCAGCACTAGGGTGGGTTGCTACCTGCATGGTCCGACATGTCTGCCTTCCACCTCCAAACCTGCAGTTAAAATAAAATAAATAAAATAAAATGTGGATTTGTAACGCGCGAGAACACATTTCATGCACACTTCGCGCGGACGAGGCACATACTCAGTGAAAACAACGAAACACACACACACACACACACAGAGGGAGAGATGAACTAAACACAGGTTGGGATATAGATCGTCCTTCAGTCACAGATGGGTGGAAAAGTATCATAATAGAGGAAGTTGTAGACTAATGCAGACAGGCAGTCGTGACGTCAGTCAAGATACTTGCGGAAAAAGTTTTTAAGTTACGTTTGAAAGTCTGTAGTGATGGGGAGTGGCGAATGTTGTGGGGAAGTGAGTTCCATTGGGTGGGTGTTATGAGTAGTTTTACAGGTAGTTTTGGCCGCTCGCCTTGTCCTGAAAGCGCGCAAAACAGAACATGCGCTATCCATCTGTTTTTGTCCTGATGCGGGGTACTGAGAGAACGCGATCGTCTGAAGAGGAGCGGAGCTGTCTCACTGGAGTGTAGATTGTAAGAAGTTCT
>SMGT01008021.1:0-18852 GCA_004794575.1 Lanistes nyassanus
CGCCAAATGAGAATTTAGCACTTTGGGTCATGGTACAGTATTGTGACAAGAAACACGTATTTATGATCAAGTAAAATACAGTAATTCGAAGAACCGTTCTGTGCGTGTGCTGGTGCTGGATAAAAACGCTGAAGCCACAAAACGAATCTTGAAAATACAGACACATCCTCCGTCCTTGCATTTATGTGTATATCCATGCATTTGTTTGTCTGTTTGTGTGAGTGAGAGAGAGAGGAAAAGAGGGGAGGGAGAGAATACGAATACATTCTTTTATTCAATAGGGCAAAGAGAGAGAGAGAGAGAGAAAGTTGAAGTAAAGTGAACGAGTGGGGCGGAAAAGTTCAAGAAAGACAAAAAGAAGGAAGGTTGAGAAAATTAGGCATAAATCTGTTCCTGTCTGCTGTCTGTGCTTTGTCCTTGGACGTACCTGAAGATGGTGTCCCGGCACAGTTTCGTGAAGAGTGAGGGACATGAGACTGATTGTAGGACTGGGATAAGGAAAACAAAATTAGCCGCATTGGTTGTTTGGGTCAGAAACCACTTTCTATCCCGACAAAACAACTGAACACCTTCGAATATCTATTGTCACGAGAGCGAATTTACCCGAATATGGTTATACTTCGATACCCAAATGCTTTGATATCCCCACAGAGATAAGACGCGCAACTAACCCTGCAACCAGAAGTCTAATCTCACAAAATTCTGAAAACCTTTATCCACCGTTAAACTGTTTTTCTAAGGCCTTCTCTTGCTTTGTCGTGAGCTACATGTACTCATTAACACACAAGGCGAAAATTCATTTGGTTCAAACTTCTGATATTTTTCTATAACCGATTCCTCGAGTTTTACATTTATCTCGAATGCTGAATGCAACAGTGGCAAGAAAAGTAACAAACAAACAAATCAGAAGTAGAACACATTTCCATGACATGAACAAAGATGAGCAAATAACTGTATGTGCGTGAAGCCAGGGACAATAATGTTTCAGATTTCAACGTGTCAGGTGGGAGATAAGCCAATCTGTCAGAGATACCACTTACAGCTTCATAAGAGATCAGATATGTCTTCGAGTAGAGAAATGAAAGAGCGGAACAGTATTACAGTAAAACCTCCCTTATAAGACCTTCCCATATACGACCTCATACGACCCGAAAATGTCTGACGGAGACCATTTGGTATTTAAACGATCTCCCATTTACGACATTAGTTCTAACGGACCGAAGGAAAGGAGGGGTTTGCACAATATATGAATTTTATGTCTTCTCGACATTTTGCAGAAGGGCGAACAGCTTATATCACAGATTATGTTAAGCCTTTGTTTTACTGAGGGTTCAGTGCAACTAGTCCTCTTTTATAAGACCCCTCCATTATAAGACCTGATTCTGGCTGTTTTTTTTAAGTCGTATCGTGGAGGTCTTATTGTATTGCCTCTTTAATACTAATACATCACAGGTTCATCTAGTGAAGTGTACGTATACTGATGGTCACGCCATAATTCATCTTACTTGTTAGCGGGGTCCATAACGTTGGCAAAGAATATCCCAGGAACTTTACCATCTGGAGTTCCACTTTGGTAAGTACCCGGGGGTCCGTCATAAGGCATTGGCAGAATCCTGCAACAACAATGTCCGCCAGTGTCACCTCATTATTCAACTCAGTGCCAACCAAATCTTTGTCTTTCTATATAGTCTTTTCAACTTTTCACAGTGGCATACAGGCATAAGCAAACCTCCTTTAGGTTGCCAACAGCAGACAGAACATTTGGAGCAATCTTTGTGTTTCTATATAATCTCTTCAGCTGTTCACAGTGTCATGAAGATGTAAGCAAAATGTTGTTAGGCTTCAAATGCTTATGCTTACGTGGATGTAAGTTAATAACTTACAGCTCGTCAATAATGCATTCACATTTGGGAGATTTGTGACTGGTTGGAAACCTCGCAAGGCCTTGCCTTAAAAGCCTGGTCAGATGTATCCTAATTCAGTCATCTCCTTAAAACCGAAATGATTTTGCCAAAGAAGAAACTCGTATTAATCTGCAAAATAGAGATTGGGTCGAAATATTTACCTCAACGGATAATCCGGAATGTTCTTGAAGAGCTCTGGCAGTTTAGGAAAGATTTTATTGTAGATGTAGTCTTTAAATGTGTCGAGTAGTTGGTCCTGTACAATTCAAACTGTATGTCATCGACAGATAAGAACATAAAGACATAAAGACATAATAAGAATGGCAGAAAATTTGGGCGTTCAGTGCTCTTAATGCATAAGAATTGAAATGTACTGTGTGTGTGTGTGTGTGTATGAGAGAGAGAGAGAGGGTGTGTGTGTGTGTGAGAGGGTGTGTGTGTGTGAGAGGGTGTGTGTGTGTGTCGATTTGGATACTCAGAATACTGATGAACAAATCAATTTCAAAAATGTCAATGTGTAACGATATTGCTATTGTCCCTATACTCCTACCTTCATGTGACTAGAGGCAGCAGCTGCATAATGGGGCTAGCCTTTCAGGACCAGTCAGGTGCTGGGTGATACGTCCGAAAGGTGATGAGGCGGCCTGACACTGCCCTGGACATCAGTTTTACGACGAGCTCCTTTAATAACTGGTGGGCAATCAGCCGCCTCCAATTAACAGTTGTGGGACTAGTTGCATGAGCGGAGAACTCAGGGAACTCGAGGCTAATGACAAAAGCGCTCAGCTCGAGTAACCCCAGAGGACGTAAGTCTGTCCAGTCAGCGGGCAGCGGGCAGCGGGCAGCGGGCAGCGGCCAGACCAGCACCTGGTGCCGTAAATCAGAATGCCTAGCGCACGATTGCCTGCATTTAACCAGGCCGTGCCAGCGACTTGGACACACAGAGACTTAGGGAGACTCAGAGAGAACGCCTTAGAACTAGGCGAAGCTGGAAGCTGGGACGGAAGGCTAAACCTTTGATGCCTTTTGTTGGAGCTAGCGACTGATACAGCTCCAATGGTTACGAGGCAGAAGAAGTTAGGCCTAGAATAGAAACAATGAGCAGAGGTCCTAGTGAGAAATAACTAGACATGTGGCCATTCCATTATTGCAGCCAAGTAGTGAGTAGTAAATGAAAAAACTTAGAACTTTTTCGTCGGCGTCCGTTGTCGGAGAGTGTGAGCCTGGGTGGTATGACGTAACAAATGTCGGTGTCAAGACCAAGGTCAAGACAACCCACGTTTGGTGGCTGCTGCAGTCATTAATAGGGAGTATGACCTCCCCCAGCCTGGATACACTCCTCGATACGCCTCGTCGTGAACATAATAACCCTGTCCAGCTTTGCAGGTTTCTTGCAGTCACGTCGTAAACCGCTCTTCCATTTGTGTCCCTTGCCTGTTCTTTGGGATTAAGATCCAGGGAACAGGATGGCCAGGGCAGATATGCACTAATTTGCTTCCCAGCGGCATTACCAAGGGTCTGATGTCATTTAAATATCGTGCAGCGTTCATGGTGCTTTTTCTGAAGACAACCAGATCCGTACGTCAGCCAGGGCACATTCCAGCCCAGATCATGAGACTGCCACAGCCATATTGTGTCACCCTTAGCAACAGCACAGCCTGCACATCCGTCTTCACG
Source organism: Lanistes nyassanus (assembly GCA_004794575.1). Lineage (NCBI taxonomy): Eukaryota > Metazoa > Mollusca > Gastropoda > Architaenioglossa > Ampullariidae > Lanistes > Lanistes nyassanus. The sequence continues at coordinate 3,582 of SMGT01008021.1, forward strand.
TTGTCTCCAGAAACGCTGACACCCATCATGGAAGTCCAGACAAAATATGGACTCGTCACTGACGTCACAATATGGTTGACATTCCTAAACAGTCAGTGGAGATTTAATAGGGAATTACCATTGTCAGAAGTTATTGCTATGTTCGACAAGAGGCTGTGTCGCTTGAAGTATGGTTTGTACCACTCACAAAGGGTACAGTTTAGTCGGAGCAGAGATACAGAATAGGGAGAAAAGTGCACGTGAGAGGGTCCACTGTGTAATAGTGTTACACGTGCTGCACGTGCTGCCCCAAGACAATGACGAGGGACTTAATGCATTGGATGGCGCGTTTCCATTGTGCAACAGATCGACGATCAAGACGATGTCAGACATGTTGCTTTACGTTTTGCGTGCGTGCGTACGTACGTGCGTGGGTTTGTGCGTGCGTGCACGATGTATTTAGTGAAACCAGTGGACTAAATACTTGCCGAAGTGTTCTTGAAGAACTGGGGATTGTTTCGAATGCTTTCGTAGAACTCTTGGCTAGTTCCATTAAAACTCAGCCTATTCAGAGCCTGTCGAGAAGGAGAGAACAAACTGTACTACGCATGAAAACATTATGTGTGTGCAGTCACAGTGCCTGCAGGTGATAACACGAACACTGAAAACAAAAAAGATATTTTAGTAAGCTATAAGTGGCATGCGATACGCAACATGAAAGCGTCGATTTTTCCCTGCAAAGTTTAATACCATCGTAAAAACATTAATGTTATCATATGCTGTCCGTTTTCAATACTCACATTCTGCATGTTGGTTTGAATGCGTTTTATTTCACTTTGGCCAAGTTCGTAAACTGCTTCCGGGGTCATGTTCGTGGTGGTATGGTACTTCAGACACTGTTGATACAGCGAAGTACCGTTTGGCAAGCCATATACACCCCATGTTGTACGTGTGGCCGGCATGTACACCTGTTCCAGAAATGTCCTAAGTCGTCCCAGTGCTTCCTTGATTCTAGCTATAGCCTGGAAGGCACTGGACCTTAGCGCCGCCCTGCGACAACACAACAAAAGTGTCGTGGTATATTTACTCTGTCGTGTCTAGGGGTATGGCGTTTATATGTTTTACTCGTCTCCTCGTTAACTAGAGTTACAACAACATAAAAATGTGTCAAGAATGGGGAAACTAACAATGCGATCGCTGCCTAATTTCATCAATTTCCAAATCGGCTCGAGCCCCCACCCCCTTGCTTGTCACTCGCACAACTTAATAAAAGAGGGCAGCGATAATACACTATTCTATTTATTTACAGTTACAACACAGAATGTTTCACTACACCATGAATGATGCTCCAATATACATCTACTGACATGTAGAACAATCACTCGCGCTCTCATATGTTCATCCCAGCGACGCTATACGTATCTACACCCACACGTTATTTACCGGGCTATGAAACCACTTCTGAACCGATAACTCACATCGGTGAACACAAGGAAAACAGGATGGTTTCCGTGCTAAAACAACTCAGGAAATGACGTCACGCCGACGTCTTTGCACACAATAAGATCGATCGACGATCACTAGAGATAACTGTATTTTACAGATACTAATCCCGTTGGACAACCGACAAATCAACAAGTTTGATCTCTACTTTCTGCTAAGCTTGTTCGATACAACCGTTTTTGAGTTACGATCGTGTCCTACGTTCCTACACTGTACGTAAACTCACTTTCACGATGCTGGATAGGAATACCGCAGACGCCACGTCTCTCAGCTCCACAATCTCAACACCGGTCCGAAATGCACGAGTTCTTTTCCCGACTGGCAAGAGTCACCCCTGTTGCAGAAGTCTGCTGGTTCTCTGTCCACGTCGCGGTACCGGTCGTACTCCTCTGTAGTACTATCCCTGAACTAGATTCGGCATTCGGCGATCAACATTTGCGGTCGGGTGCCTATATAGCCCGGAAGGCGGTCTTAAGCGAGACGCGAATATGCTTACTACCCGTTCGGGGTGGTGGGCTGTTGCCCGGAGGGTTGTTCGCCCACGCCTCGCAGCCGACCCCCTCTCAGGGTGACGGGTCAACCGGGGGACGGGGGAGGTTGCCCTCGACTCTCAGCCGGCTACCTTAACCGCTCCACCGCGCGCTCTCTCCTGGCTGTTTCAGCGAGCCAATCAGGTCGACCGTAACAAGCTGCTCTAACTCCTGATTGGGTAGGCAACGAAACGCCGAAAAAAATCATAACAAAAAGCATCCGTGAAAATGTAAGATAGCAGTATCTCTTGTTTAAGATTATTTAATCCTCTTAAATACTTCAGTATATTTTAGCCCAGTTCCACCTATAACTCAAGGTTTCCATCCTGCTGCCGGCTACATAAATGTTCGTCTTCCTGTCATACCCCAGCAACAGGAAATATTCATCCTCTGTATGCTACGGGGTGACTTTATACACGGTGAAGAAATAAAAACAGCATACAGCCCGGTCAAGGAACCAAAGGGCTGCAGCCTGTCTTGTCGTGTCTTCTGATAATCTCGTACTTGACCGGGCTTGTCTGTCTCGTTTAGAGGCCGAACGCCATGTTAATAAAAGTATTCAGGTGTTCAAGACTGAATCTACTTGGAGAGTGAATTAAAAAGAAAACTGTATCCTGTTCATTTCAAGGTGAATTGCCAGACTGGCAGAGGTTGGCTTCTGAATTCCTTAAGGGACGAACTAGGACCCATATTCGTCTAGTTAAGAAAGACCTGCAAGTTCTGGACAATGAAGATGATGAACAGACCTGTACAGAAAGCACCTCGATCTCACCTCCTGTCTTCCCAAACCGAAGACTCGTTGAGTTTGGACGTGAATGCCGGAGCATACAGTGGAGACTGGGTGATGTTGATTGAAACTAGGTTGTCGATCTGTTCTAACACTCTTGCCTAGAACAACCGCAAGGGGTTATTCATTTTTTTCCTCAAGGAATATAAAGAATTGATAAATAAGATGTGCATTTTATGTGAAAATGAAACATTTGCGACAAAGCATGCATAAATACTAGATAACCACTGCTGGAGGTCTTAAAGTAACCAAGAACAGCCGTGTGTGCAGATTACGGACACAGATAACGCACACTTTTCACACGTACCGCACACTTTCCACAGACACCGATCATCTATCACAGACGCCGCACAGATTTCACAGATACTGCTTACTAAGTGTTCTTGCAACATATGCCGTGAACATTTAACACAAATACCCTATTTATTGATACAATAAAAAGCGGCAGATACGTTATAACAAATACATGCACACCTACCACAGAAACGTTGTTAAGTGTGTGGTTCAGGTCTATAGCAAGTTTCATCAATTCAATTTTTTCGTTAATCTGCAAGGAAACAATCTAAAATTAATCGACTCTTTAATGTATGAAACTGACCTGTTAACACCTGAAATGATCTAAAATAAGTTCTTACTATTGCTACTAGTTACATTAGCAAAGATATGACAAGAATGTCTTAAACACTTCATACGTAAAAGTTTTATGTTTGTAGTTGTTGCCCATGCTCGTTTGTATGTGCGATTTCTTTGCCCTGTTAAATTTTTGCTTCTTGCAATCAGCATTATTTTAGCAATCAAAATAGCTTTATATGCATGCCTGCCTTAGTGTTAGATATCTCATTCTAATCTACACAACAGCAAAACCGTACTAATAAAGAAAAACAGACAAAACTAAAACGGATGGATGGATGGATGGATGGATGGATGGATGGATGGATGGATGGATGGATGGATGGATGGATGGATGGATGGATGGATGGGCGGACGGGCGGATGGATGGATGGGGTAGGTAGGTAGGTAGGTAGGTAGGTAGGTAGGTAGGTAGGTAGGTAGGTAGGTAGGTAGGTAGGTAGGTAGGTAGGTAGGTAGGTAGGTAGGTAGGTAGGTTGCACCTGGTTCGCATCCATTGACTAAGAGATACTGCATTCATTTCTGCCTTCCCAACAGGGGCTGTAGCATGCTACTGTGTAGCCTGCAATGTTAAATCACCTACTGAATAAGGATCTGTCTGACAACATACACATAAACGTCGACAAAAACGGAAAGGAAGAATTGGAAAGTTGAACGGAAGATGCGAACATGGAACACTGTATCTTTAGTCAATGACCCAACGCTTTAACCATTCGGCTACGGACCACAACGACCGGTTGTGTTCATTGTAGAAAGGTTGCACTGTGACGTCTCGGCTCGTGCAGCTTCTATGGTTAGAACGAACAGAATCCGGCGAAGTGCTTTATAGCTGGATGGTTACAGTATTGGTTTTCGGAACAGAAAACTAGGTGTTGAAATCTCGGTTAGGGGTAAGTTGGGGTGGGTTAGGGGTTAGGATAGGTTCTAGCTTTGTTCCATATGCAGTAGGTGATTTAGCATTGCCGGCTGCACAGCAGCATGCTACAGAAATGGATGCAATATCTCGTACTCAGTAAATGCGACCCGCCTGTCGATGATGGTTAGATGGATAGATCCCATCGACAGGTAATCACTGGACAGCGTCTGTGCGCAGAGACGTGACGTCACAATCATCTACTCTGTTGAGACAAGGGATAAATCTATTTCTAGCAAAAGATCGCAGCCAGCTGCTGCGCCAACCGTTACGTCACTTTGAGTACGTCACCGAAAGAAACCTTTAGACACTAGAGACCTGAGAAGTAGGCTATCTATTTTTACCAACCCATCACAGCCAGATGTTGCCCTTATCAGGGTTGTAACGACAGGCAGTGACAAGAGATCCGCTACAGATATGTCAGGTTCAGGAAATCAATATCGTGTCAATATCCTGTTCATTCAAATATTTGTACCTGAGCTGGCAAAAGAGTCAGTCTCTGCAGGTAGTTTTCGAAATCGCCGACAGTCCAAAAGGGCAAGAAATCCTGAAAGTTTCCTGGGTCTGCGGTGATGCCCTCAAGAAAGTTGACTGGGTTTAAGGCCTGATGCCTACAGGACAACATATACATATCCGTTGATGCATGACCCGTTCAGTGCATCTCTTAACGGTCTGCTTTTGACCTTAGCAGCACTATGTGCTTTGAGAAAGGTGAATTGTTCTTATCTCCCTTTTTCAGCATCTCTATCCTCGTTTCATTCAAATTCACACTCACCCACCCACTGAGAGCAAGGCATTACAGGGAATGAATCCCAAGATCTCAGTCTCATTACGTTTATCAAGGTCACACATTTTTATTATCTATGTCTGCATCTCCCTGTTTATCTATAGCATAATACAGACGGTATGGTATAAATGCCGTCTATGGGTAAAGGTACAATTTGTCACCCAGCAGACGACAACTGGGGCTTTACATGTAGAATCTTGATCCTTCTAGAAATGTAGTGAGATGCTCGCTGAGGATGTCGAAGTCTAGAGCTCGAGATTCTGTCAGATTGTCCTTCTTGATGCCTCGAAGCTTCTCCAAGAACTCGCTGACCTTGTCCTGCCACCAAAGTGCATTCTGAAGACACTATGATCTCTCAACTAGCGTTATACAAAAAAATAGTCCATTAAGTCTGTCGCCATGAATTCTGCTGTTGGTCATTCCATTAAGGGAACGAGGTACACTTCAGCTTCATTCTGACGACCAGTTTGTATTCTGGCATCACATAGCGCGTGCAGTTTGCGCTGGCCTTTGATTTCTTTTGAGCAGTATAGTTGATCAGTGGGTACTGAAGTTCACTGGACTGCTTCGTACGTTTTAAAAGACATTATGCTATTAAAAAGTTCTATTTTGGGTATTTTTTCACAGTTTTTTTACTGTCTGCGTCAGTCGCTGGTCGCGCCTAAGGACAACCTCAGTATGATGGCGGAAACAGCTCGCGTTACAAAAACTCCCACCATGCTTCACGAGACTCAAGATGGCATTACGTAAAGGGAAGATGCTTTCAGCAAACTACCTTGCGTTTGTCGAACTCAGAAATATTGAAGGACTCGAGGAGGTCGTTGAATCTGGGGTCCCCCACACCGCTGGCAAACTCCGGGGCATCCCTCATGCGCCAGTTCCAGAAGTCGTTTTCGATTTCCTTTAGCTTGTCATCGGCATTTTCGTCTTGTGGAGCAGTGTTCTCTGTAGGTGAGATACTTGAAAAAGTAGCTGGCGCAAAAATAATGATGACTGATGGAGGAGGATGATGGATGATGATGGATGGTGGATGATGATGGATGGTGATGATGATTGATGATGATTGATTCATCATCATCATCATCCATCATCCATCATCCATCATCATCATCATCATCCAGTCGTGGGGGGTCGTGATGGCAAAAACGATGACAATAATGTTATGATGACTACCATAATGATAATTCTTAACGAAAATGATACGAATGCAAAAGGGAAAAAATGCCTTTTTATGTTCTAGCAAGGAGCAGTGAAAGATGAAACCATCCTCGTCGTTACTTTTTATTTCAGACAAGTTTAAACAATTTGCACTTCTGTAATTTTAAGCCGTCCTCTAGTATTTGTTTACAGAAAGTGCACGGCTATCTTAGGAACTAAGCGCCGATTTTTGTACAACCTGTCGTGATGACCAGCAGGATCACAGCGACGAGAACCCGGTGCTGCATTGTTGGTTGACACTCTGAAAGACAGACGCATGATTTACAACACACAGTACAGAGAGTAACATCCAAAAACAACAGTCACACTACTGTGTTACTGAGAAAATAGCTACAGCTTACAGGAAAAAGAACTCCACTGCACCGCTTTCATACATATAAAATAATAGTTTGCAGGAAACAGAACTGCACTGCACCGCTTTCACAAATATAGAACGCATTACTTCAACCGCTACAGCGCAGTCTCAACAAAGCTCTTCCAAGGTGCAAACATCTGGTTATAAGCTCTTATATCACGCGCATGTCACTAGCAAGCCATTCACCTTCAGTTCTTCATTTAATTCAGTCGTAAAACTGTTTGGAGCCGCTGGGTGATAAACTTGACCCGACTTAGCGGGCGCCAGAATAATATAACAAGGAATGTTCATATGGTGTGGATATCGATATTTAGTTGTTCATGTTCTGCAGATATCAACACCTGGGGCGGAGGTCACGAGGCCCACATAAGCTATTTACGAACGAACTTTCCGAAACGTCTAGCGTAAGGAGAAAGTGTGGTGGTCACGACCCACACTTTTGCTTACGTGCGCCCCTACGTACATCGTAACTTTACACCACCTCACAACGAGGTGTGACTCGCACCGGCTCGCACGTAACTCGAAATCTCGCTAACGAGAGAAGAAAAAAGATGGCGAACAGTTTATAGTCTGCATTTGCGAAATTGTGCTGTTAAGATTGCTGAATAACACAGTAAAACTTTCCCTCACTTTTTCAAGCAAGATTGATTTTATTTCATCTGCTTTGAAATTCTTCACCATAGGGCCGCGAACGCTTTTGCTGTCGGCCATGCTCCAAACTTGCAACGGAAGCTCTCGGGGAATCCACGGACTTCTTACTTACGGACTGAGGGTGCTACGACGCGAGCGCAGCCATCTTATCCTGCCTCGCGAGCAAGGCTTACTGTAGGTGACTAGCTAGCAGGTATGCGTGCTCTATGCAGAAATGGATAAGGATGAGGCAGGGTAAAAACCGGCGGTACAGATCTGAAAAAGTGGTCCACTTTATGGTCTAAGGGAGGTGACTTGATAGACAAATGATTCTACCATTGGAAATACCATTTACCTCCCTTGTCGACGAATCTCTTTTGATTGAAAAAATTCGTAAAAAAAAAAAAAACATTTCAAGTCCCTGACCGCTATACTATGAACAGTAGCAAACTTCTAGCGGAGCCTAGAGCACACCCCGATGTTAAAGAGTTGGTCTAATATTGTTACCGAGTTACGGCGGGGAAGCTTTTCGAACGATGTATGCATACGTGTATAACATTCTGACTTTAAATGACCTAATTATAGATGCTCAGACATTCGTGAAGTTACTTTTCATTCATTCAACTTCTTGGTATATCTACATCTATGTGCACAAGCCATAACTCATGCATAACAACTCACCAAAACAGCTTTTCTTTGTCCGGTCTGTACCAGTCGAGTCACGCATTTTCGTAAATGGGACACTACTCGTGCGCGTTTCAAGAGAAGGGTTTTCCTGACCTGTTTTCCCGTGTACCATTGAAACGCAAAAGTTTTACAAAACAATTTACCAAAACGGTTTGCCCACACGGGAAAATGACCCTCCGCTCCCAGGCCTGTCTCCTTCAAAGGCACTAAATCTGTTGCGTGTGAGATGCCAATAGCATCTTCCCTGGTTCCGAGTGTTCTGATGTACCCAGCCCTGTTGTCGTTTGAAGTTTTTGAATAAAACTCTCGAGTGTGGGCAACAGCACAAATACTCCCGATTGTGACGTCTGTCACAACCATGCACGCACGCACTCACCCAGTCACACGCACGCATAGGCTGTGGCGTGTTCTTTTTCTCTCCCAAACACTCCGCAATCTCCGCCTCACAAGGGGCTTACAATCAACACAACACAGAGTCTGTTGTGTTCTTTTCTGTTCAAGACAAGACACCCCTAATTTATTCGTATCTCTCTTGAACGGGCACCTACGTTGGCCAGTGCTAATCACGTCACAATCAGTTTCATTACACCAGTCCCTCACAAGAGTCACCAGAAAAAAGAGACCTTTATGACACAAGAAAATAAACAACTTACAGCAAAATCCATGATTTTCACTAGAGTCACAGCATAGATAAATGTGACGCAAGAGGAAGAAAACCCCACAGATACAAGAGGCACCATTTTATGTAACTATAACGTAAGAGGAAGAAAAACCCACAGATACAAGAGGCACTATATACTCTAAGTTAGACTGGTAGTCCAAGACATCTTTTCTATATCTTCACTATAAGCACAGGAAAATACCCCAAGAAGATTGCATCATACAATCGTATGCGTCATACCGATAAATATTTCCACAGGCTGATGAAGCACGCAGTTATAAGATACTCCAAACAACACTCCGTTGTTTACTATGGAACTCCCCGCATCTTCTACATTTGCCCCTCTCAAACGAATTTTTCCACGCACTCCAATTTAAAACACGTCCAACTTCTCTCGTCGCTATTCTTTCTTCCTCTCTTAGTTTCTTTCTCCCGCGATTTTAGTGATTTTTCGCTCACGCTTCTGAGACAACTTCACTCAGCTTTGCCTCCCACTCCTGAGCGAACGTCCCTCAGCTACCTTAACACTACTCCCCGAGCTCAGAAAATGCAGTCAACACCGTCACGGGCAACTGTTCCGTGACAACGTCGCGTCCTCGATGCATCACGTGTAAATTAACTAACTGTCGCTGGTATTCCATCAAACCCTTTAGTGTTACTGGCGTACCAGACAAAAGGACTAAAGAATGAACCTTAAAGAAAATCATCAGTTTTTTTAATGGAAATTATGCCTGTTCACAAGAATGTCTTAAATAACAACCAAGCACAAGGCTTAATTAATGTGTAGCAGACATTGAAACGCCAGCTACAACAAAATGAAAAAAAGCGCACAAACACCAATTTGTTTCCAGCTCGTCACAGCTGAATCCGATTATTGTTAATGTTCGCAAGATCAATACAGTTATCAACTGAAACATCTTCCTACTGTTCTCGGAGTACAAAGAACAAATATTTCGATTTAAAAAATCAATAACAGCTACAGAAAACAACCTGCGGGTATGCCAAGTCGAGTTTGGGGCTACAAACCCAGATTGTTAGCAGTTTCCACTTTCCGTACGAAATAAATAAAGACAACAAAACACACAACAAAAAAAACTAAACATATTCTTCACTAAGAAGAGTCTTAAACATACGCGCTGCCAGCGTCGAACAACCGGACTAGGTTAGCAGCCATGCCAAAATAGAATCTCTCTCTCACTCTCTAACACACACACACACACAAACGCATTATACGTAGGCATGCATGCACACAGAGATGTAGCGTTCCTGTTTAATCCTTTAAGTATTCAAAGCAGAAAAATATTTATACAGGTTGAAATCGAGTTGTATGCTACATCTGTTAAATATATTTGTACTGTTCGACATGACGTCATATTCACAAGGCCCGTAGCTGCACGTAGAACTGAAGGTTATCAACCTTGCATCCATTGTTCGGGCAGTCAGAACTGGTTTCATTATCCCAAGTAATGCGTCACCTATACTATTTGATGAAGTCGATGTAAGCAGTTATTTTTAATGCCTTGTTCCGCCTAAAAAATTTGCGGGAAGTTCTTATACAGGCCGAAAGCCTGTAATATGCACCAATACCGCATAAGGAAATTCGCACGTTTCCTGTTTGAGCGAAACACAAATTTCTTAACGAAATTTGAGTTTCTTTAGCAATACTTACCATGACCCAGAGTGTTAATTCTCAAGTTAGCGATCCCTAAACGAACCTTTCAAACAAAAATTTTGTACACAAACCCTGGTAAGGCCCCCTCCGCGCATGCGCACACCCGTGCGTCACCCCACACTGGCCAACTCAAGCTGACTTTCTCAAGCCTCAAAAAAAGACCAGCGGGGAGAAGGGTGGGCCTATGATGGGTCATGGTAAGTATTGCTCAAGAAACTCAAATTTAGTTAAGAAAATGTGTATTTTCTTGTCACAATACTGTACCATGACCCAGAGTGCTGACTAGCACAAGATGGAGGTGGGTGATAAGAAATTAAAACTTACCATGGTGAGGAGGGGGAGGCGCGCCAGAGGTGCTGGGTGACAACAGTAGCCTTCGCCCTCCACCTCATAGCGACCATCTCTCCAGAAACAGCGAGGACCCGGGGATAAACTCTTAAAAGGGTCCTCCTACCGCGAACATGCTGCAGAAAAAGGCCCCTTTAGCCGTGGACTGGGAGGCAGCAAGAGAGGCGGCCCATGTCCCACGTGGCGGGTGAAAAACAAACTGGACCCAGCGGGAAGCTGCGTTTGAGACGACTCCAATCCGACCAGACTGCTGGGAGAGGAGCAGTAGCCTCGGTCGGCACTAAGCGACATGGAAGGCCGACGTTGTTAACGCCGTAAAACCCACACTTGACAGAAACAGCCAGGGTCGGAATGTGACAGTATCATCGTCACGGAAACGTGAAACCAGTGACGCGTAGTGAGTAGGCAAGTCCCTCTTACTAAGCGCTATTTTTAGATCACTGAGAGACGGTCAACCCGCGGGAGTAGGAAGAGGCGCGCGCAGTTTTTGAGAGTTAGTGGACGATTGACGCTGAGTGGTGCCGACGACCTGAAGGGACCGTGACGGAGTTTTCTGCGAGTGCCCAGACACCCGAGCAGAGCCCTTCATCGGGGCTGGAAGGCTGAGAGAGAGTGTCGCCAATTTTTTGTGTACAAACCCTCTGCCCAGACAGGACTCCATGGGAGTTTTTCCTATATTTTTGTAACCATGTGTATTTTGTGAAAATATGATACTATAGTAATGAATGCTCGTAGGGTTTTTTTGTTTTGTATGTTCCGAGGCTAGTCAGCGCCTCCTGAGCAGTGATGTAAAGAGAAATGGACGTGTAAGATAGCACCGGCTGTGACACGACCGCGGTGACTTCAGCGCGCATGACCTATGTTGTGACTGACAGCTCCAGTGAACAGCTTAAAGTTCGTACCGCACTACCGCTAGAGTGGAGAAGAGATTTTTCCCAAGTGAGAGATCTGTTGCGGGAGCTTGTGTTGAGATCCTTCGCAGACACTCCGTGATAGTGAGTTTTGTGACGCCACTTTTATGTCCTTTGTGGATTGTGATGGACATTAGGTGACGCAACTTTGATATCCTTCGTGGATTCTGATGAACATTAAGTCTAAGTGATGCAACTTTGATATCCTTTGTGGATGGTGATGAACATTGTCTGTGTCACGCAACTTTGATTAGTTGAACATTAAGTCTATGTGGCGCAATTTTGATCTCCTGTGGGGATTCTGGTGAACAGCAAGTCTATCTGACAATGTCTATTTATCCTCTGTAGATTATGAAGGATATTAAGTTTTTGTGACGCCATTTTGATATCCGTTGTGGATTCCGATGACAGCAAGTCTATGTGACGATCGTTAGGTATCTTTTTGTGATAATGAGGAACAGAAAGTCTATGTGACGATATTTTGATATCTTTTGTGAATAACAGTGATCAGTAGGTCCGTGTGACGAAACTTTGATATTCGTGAATTACGACGATTAGTACAGTGGGCAAATACTTGGTATCCTTGGAAATACTAACTGTGATTGATAATAAGTCTGTGTGAGACTTTGAAATCTCATGGAACTAGCGCCTGTCAACAGGTCATAAGTTGGATACCCACATGATGCTGCCTACGAGGGTAGGGGCGCGTGAGGATGGATAGATCACATGATGTAGAGGGCGCTGCAAGAGGGAGAAATATAAAGGGGGAACTCGAAGTATGGAAAAGGAGGGAGGAAAACAGACCGAAAAGAAGGGAGAAGCCTGCTCGGGCTTACGCCCAGCCCACGGGGCTATGTTTGCTCGGCCATAGGACTTAGAAATTTTGACCACGAAGGCCCAAGGCAGGAGGTAGCAGGCAGAAGACTGAGGGGCACAGTGGAAGGTGAGCCACAGGGCTGCCTTCTTCGTGCGCCTCCGCTGCAGCTGCACCATCGAGGATCAGGCTGGAAGAAGCCACTGCATTCAGCGCCAGCAAAAGTTAGTAGTAGAAGGGCCGGCTCCCGTCTGAGTCACCAATAGGGGTAGACAGTTGAGAGAGAGAAGAGGTCCAATTATAGCCATTAGACGAGGGAACAGGTTGCATGGGTAAGCCGACCGCCACCTGCAACGGGTTATTCTCAACGAATAGTTTGAGACGTGCACTCTATAGTTGGTCGTCTGGATGAGCTAGGGTGCATGAAAGGGAGGGACGGTGTCGGAAACGTTACATTAGCTGATTTTGGAGATTGTTTAGATGAAAGAGTTGAACTTTGTGTGAGGACAGAAAAAGTGGTTAGTTCTTTGATTCAGTTAGTGTAGATGAGAACGAGGAGTTAGTGAATAGTTGATGTATACGTGCAGTGATAGTGGAAGTTAGTCGGAAGCCGCCGTGTGCATCAGAGTGATAAATGCGTGAGTATCGGACAGCGAGTGCGAGCGTGTAGTTTAATAAGGCCGGGTCCTTTTTAGAAAACTGCTACGTCTTGTTGTCTTGCGTTTGTGCAGAGTTGTGCGCAAAAGAACACGCCCCACACCCTTGGTCGCTTGGTGAGAGTAAGATAGGTGGCCGAGTGGTGTGTGACAATCATGGAATATGGGTTCGACCGAAACCAAGGGGAATGGGTCAGCTAGACGTTAGTTTTGCACCCCGGATGCAGATAGGAAAAAGACAGTAATCACGTTCCTTCCTGACATCCAAGGCAGGCCCGGAGAGCATGGTGAAAAAACCCATCTTAAGAGATAAATCTCGCAAGGAAGCCTGAACAAGCGACTCATACAGAGGCGTTCGGACATTGGCCAAGGTCAAGGCAGGGTAGCCAGCAGGGGGCACGGCCCTGAAACAGGGCAATGCCACGGGTGACATCAGAGACACGGGTGATGTAGCAATGCTCACAGACACCCAGGGTAGAGATGGCGGCTAATCATCTCACCCGCACAGCAGAAACCGAAAAAAAGGGAATACCTAGTGGTAGGGGATCTGTAAGACTGAGCCACAGACAGTCCGGGGACCACGCCAGCGCTGCCAGCGAGGCATGACGTGAATCCGACAGGGAGCAGGCGATCTCCACCACAGCATCTGGGGAAGTGGGGTTCACCAGGTGTTAGCGCACCTTTGGTCACAAAAACAGATCAAGAGTTGGACGGGACTGGTTCTGCCACACCGGGTCCAGAATGGTGTGTACCCACAGCCAATCGGTCTAGAGAACACAGTGCAGCTAGCTGAGCATGTCCGGCAGGACAATGGTGGAGCTGGCAATTTTACGCTGCAGAGAGAAAAGGCCACGAAGGTGAGCTCACAAACAGAGGGCCTCTATCCAAGAAAACAGGAGTTAGTTTAGACGCGGTCCCCGTCTGCCCACAACTGCATGGCAGGGGAGGGGGAGATGTGCTGTATCCAACGATCACACACTGTGTAGTGGAAGAGGGGAAACACATGCTCCTGGATCGGGAACCAAGGAATCCCACTGCAGGGAGACCTGGGACCTAGCAGGAGAAAAAAAACAGCCACGAGAGGGCGAGGGGGGCCAACAACCCCTGCGTGACCACCACCAGTGCCAGCTGTCGAGCAAACAGTTGAGGAAGGCTATTGATCTCCAGGACGCCGGGTGGTGGCTATATTAGTCACTCAGCAATAAGTGTGCAGGCACGCAGTGGAACAGCAAAAACTGCGTAGGGTGGAAAACCCATGTAAAAAAAAAGACTAGGCTCTAGATCCTGCCGTTGGAGGCAGAGACCAGACTCAAGGACAACGCCTGTATGCCACGAGGGTCACAAACTAGTGAAACAGTGTTCCAACAGGAAGCACGGCCAGGGCGATCTGCCAGCCCAGACGGCCCAGAAGGAAACCGTGAATGGGCGAACCAGGAGAGCACCAGAAGGGGACCTCAGGGCATGGCAGCAGTTTCGATCAGTGCCCGGATGACCTGGTCACCCAAGACCCCATGAATGCACAGCCACTCACACCTGCCCACGGGCAGAGAGTGAGGTGGCGACAAAAGAGTCAGCCTGTTTTCAAAAAGAAAACAGCCGCGTCTGCCCGACACAGCCCCTATAACAGAAGGGCGTAACACATCGGTCAAAACAAAGAGGTCCACAGGCAGTGGAACGAGGTAGGTGTGTCAAAGTCCCCAATCCGGGTGGGGACGAGACAGCTCCACCCCCCAGCCCCACACGTTTCTCATTCTTGAAAAATACGAGAAGACCTAAGGGGCTAAATGGCGGAAGTGTAGGCTACAGGAGCTACAACCGGAAGTGGGGGGGGGGCGATCGCAAGCGTGACCGGCCCAGCAGGGCTAGAAGAGCTGTTGCTGAAGTGGAAAGGCATGTTAGCCCGGCACCGGAAGTGCGGCCGTGTCTGCCGCAGGTTATCCCCCCCCCCCCTCACACACACACACACACAAGAAGCGAGGATTTACAAAAGATTGCTCACACACCCAAAAGTACAGGGCTACATGCCAAAACCAGGAGGAGGTGGATGGGGGTCGCCAGGGCACCCGGAACTATGAAAGCCAGGGGGCCGTGCTCATGACCAGCACGGAAACCGGAAGGACATCTGCGAGACCGACCGACGCCGGAAGTGGATGAGCGACTAGAAGGAGCGACCCCCCCCCCCCCCCCCCC
>SMGT01008021.1:20230-53891 GCA_004794575.1 Lanistes nyassanus
CGTGGTAACGATGAAATTGCTCGCTACTAGTCATGTGGCGAGAGACAAGGCTTGGCTGCCTAACGGGACCGACCTATGGGAATTAGCCATGTGTTGCAGGGAAGTCCGAAAGACGATATGGCAAATGAAGCAAACGACTGGTAGGCGAGTCCTGTTAATCGTGCAAGGTAATTAGCGGCCTGCGATTAACAACCACCAAGATGGCTGAATGATCGGGAAACCCAGAGGTGTTGACCAATTTAGTCAAAGGTCGACCTCGAGCGTTGAGGATAATGGCGCAATTACCCCGCTCGAGTAGGACCGAAACCACAACATAAATCTGGCTGTCAGAGAGCAGCTAATAGGAGCGTTGACAGGACACGCGCTAGTGGGAGAGGCTAGTTAGAATACGTCGGATGCCTCTCACCCCAATATATGCGGGCCTGCCGGCGACTTAGGCAACTCAGGCCTGGAAGGATAGGCTTGGAAGATAGGCTTGAAAGACAGGCTTGGAGGGGACGCACAGGCTTTGAGAGGACCCAGAGGAGGGGCCTAGGAACGGGCCCAGGACGGGCCTGGGAGGACAGGCTTGGAGAGGACCAGGACAGGCTTGGAGAGGACGGCCGAACGTCCTCATGGCGAAAGTTTGCTCGCCGTTAGAATCTCTGGCAGCGGCGTATGGCCGGGCAGCAGTGAAGAGATGGAAGGCCGATGGAAAGCAGTAATGCTCGAGCTGTTCCTCGAGATGGCCAGATGGTATCAGGAAGACGACCAGCCCCCTCCGCTACAGATATCATATGAACTGTAAGATGTGGGAGGAGACTAGCTCTATGTTACGACGGTCACCCACAAGACATCCCCCGATCATGTCAATAGGACTGCGAAGATGAGAAGCTGATAAGCAAGGTATAGGCAAGATAGAAACTGGAGACGACATTATTCGAGAGACAGGTCCAAGAGAAAACCACTAGACTATCAAGATTAGAGAAGTAGCATGTTAGATGAACCGCCGTGCCTCCGCCCATTACTCAATTTTCTTCAATTATTAAACTTTGTCGTTGACGTCGAAGGGTGTTGTCGTACGAACGCGAGTGACGCATGAGAGGCGTTACACGTGTCGCTCCATAAAAATCGTACCAAATTCACAAGAAGATCTTGGGGAATCCTTGTCCTAATCAAAATTTGATATAACTGTATAACGGTGTACGAAGAAAAAGAAAATATGGCCAGTATTGATTCTATACGTTTGTCGACACTAAACTGTCTGGATGCTATTTTCTTCAAAATTAATAAGTGGCAGGAAAAGATATGTTTGTGGCCTCATATGTACCTCCTGAAGGTTCACAATATGTTAACAGTGACATTTTTAACGAACTAGAGGAATCCCTACTTTTCTTAGGAACTGAGCATATTCGTATTTGTGGTGATCTAAACGCCAGAACAGCTCAGCTGTCCGAGTCATGTACCTGACGATAGTGGAGTAGGAGGACGCACTATTAACCTGTCGGAGCGTGTCCTTCGGTACAAAGTAACTAATAAGTGAAACAAATCTTAATAGAACTTTGCAAAAACCTCAACCTAGCCATAGTGAATGGAAGAGCAGGACACGACAATGGAAGAGGAAAGTTTACTTGCAAAAATGCTAGCGCGATAGACTACTTCGTGATATCGAGAGATTTATTTTCCCTTATAAAAGATTTTGATATATTAGATTTTAGTACTTTATATTCTGACATACACGGCCCGGTTATGCTGCAACTCCTTAGACACACTTGCTCTATACAAACCGAAGGGACACCACCCTCAGGTTTTGCTCTTACGAGGAAAAGGCCAAAAAGACATCTTATCTGGAAAAATACAGTGAAAGAGGATTAAATAAAACCACTTAAGGGAAACCAAATTAATATTTTAAATGACGAGATAAATTTGCTTTTGCAAAATACCAGATACTGTTGTACAGCGAGTATGTGATGTCATGAAGGAAGGTGCTATCTGCTGCGACCTCCTTGCTACACCCACTAAAGCAACAGGGTGTAACAATATCCATAAGAAAAAAGGATTTATTAAAGAAGCTACAAATAAACCTTGGTTCAATAGGATATCAAGCAAAAAAGACAAGAATACCCAAGAATCAAGAGGTAATCGAAACGCTCAAACGATCCAGATGCAGTAACACACAGTGCACACGTTTGCCGGGTTTATAAGAAGCAATTAAGAAAAGAATTCAAGAAGTTCCAGCATAACTATATTAGCGAACTGAGACTTCTGAAACTTAAAGACTACTGGAATATTATGAACAAAACTAATAACAGAAATAATGATTGTAGTTACGTAGAGATACCCACAGTTACAGAATTCTATGAACATTTTAAAGGCATATCATCAAATGTGTTCACCCAAGCCCCTGCTACAAATTCTCAAGCCAACGAAATCACTTGTGATGAGCTCAATAAAACAATAATGGAAAATGAGGTAGCGCTTTCTCTAAATAAATTAAAGCTTAACAAAACATGTGGTAACGATGAAATAACAAATGAAGTTTTAAAATTTGCAAGTAAAACAAAACATGTGGTAAGGATGAAATAACAAATGAATTTTTGAAGTTTGCAGGTAAAAAATTTTCAATTTATTTACATCATTGTTTAACTTAATCTTTTCCACAGGTCACGTACCCACACAGTGGGCTTTGGGAAACATAATTCCTATTTACAAAAACCAAGGTAAACGTGATGACCCTGATAACTATCGTGGGATAACTGTAATGAGCTGTTTTGGAAAATTTTTTACTAGTGTACTAAATGAACGACTAAACACTTATCTTAATGACAGCAATCTGCTAGGTAGAGAACAGTCTGGTTTTCGTGCTGGTTATTCAACGCTAGACAACATTCTATTTCCACATTATTATTGACTTTTATCTAAGGAGAAGGAAACGAATTTACTGGGCCTTTATTGATTATGAAAGGGCGTTCTATAAGATTGACAGAATATTTCTTTGGGAGAAGTTGCTAAACCATGGTACTGGAGGTAAAATATCACTAATACAAGATATATACAGCAAAGCCAAATCATGTGTTAGAATAAACGGCAGTCCGAATACTTTATTAACCATTGGGGAGTTAGGCAGGGAGAGAATTTATCTCCACTACTGTTTGCAGTTTTCTTAAATGACCTTAAACTACATCTAGAGAATGATAATGTAGTGGGCCTTACGAAAATCGCAGAAGCAGCACCGGTCCTTGAACTTCCCCCTGATGAACTCGACCCTTTATTTGAAATGTTTTTATTGCTATATGCTGATGACACGGTAATTTGTACCGGAACACCTGGGAAACTTCAGATAGCTTTAAATAGTATGAAATTGTACAGTGATAAGTGGAATCTAACGGTTAACACAAAGAAAACTAAAATAATCATTTTTTCAAGAGGGAAAATACAAAAAACACAAGTGTTCTACTATAATAGTGAAAAGCTTGATGTAGTTTACGACTTTTTTTAACCTAGGTTTAAGGTTAAATTATAACAAATTTAAGATAGCACAAAAAGACCTCCAGAGCTGTTATCTCGCCTAAAAATTTAGATTGCTGCAGCTACCAATAGATATCCAAGTTGAACTATTTGATAGCACTATAGCACCAATACTCACATACGACTACTTACAAAGTTATCGTGTTTTATTAAAATCCTATTTAAAAACTTTCGTGGAAATGGATAAACGGTGCTGTATCTTTGTTTCTACTCATTTTATGGCAAGCTGTTGCGAGCCTCTTAAGATAGGTTGTTAATTCGTCTGCTTTTTTTTTTCTTTATTTCTGAAACCGCCAACCACATTCTATCAACAAGACTGGTGCCACAAAAGAAAAATATCTTATACTCGGGCACCAGGGACAAAAAATTACACATTGACGGCGGGACACAATGATTGTGGAGACAATACATTAAATAATAGTTGCAACACAATACTAGGTACATTCCCATTGTAGGCAAGATAGGGGGAGAGAGTCCTGAATGGTTTGTACTGCTTACCCAGTGAATTTCTGCTCACCTATTTGTTGCTTTGTTGTACTGTTGCTTATGTCTTGTCTTCATACCCCACTGAGGGTGAAAGAAGAATAAATAAATGAAATGAAAGTAGATGGCAGCGGAGCTAGAGCCCCAAGGACGTCATCAGAAAACTCTGTGGACGTTTCGCTAGACGGGGAAATGAGGAAGTAAACGTGGCGCTGGAGGAACGCTCACAGTGCTTACGATTGGACGAACTCGCCCGCGCGCCCGAATCACGCGTACAATCGCGGGGCATAGTAGCGGAAAACAAACCACCGCACTAGACTGTAGCAGCCTGCGAGCAAAGTTTCTTTGCCAAGTAAAAACCGCTGTAGCGCAAATAAGGAAAAAACAAGCGATCGAGTGTGAGCCACAGGCACACATCAAACGACACACACAGGTACACACGCAGGTACACTGACGTAAGATACGGAAGTCGACAGGCGAGAACAAGCAAGCACACTCACTGCGTAAATCTGTTAACTAAAAAAACAGAAATCAGAAACAGATAGAGAACCTGGAGGGATTGGAAATCTCACTTTTCTTAAATCGCAGAGCTGATCGCAGTGAAACAGCGGCAGGGACGCAACACCAGCGAAGCAGATGTAACGAAACAACCGCGCCAAGACGCTTCAGAAAGTCATGTTGAGTTGGCCAGTGAGTAGATCGCATGGGGTGACGCATGCGCGGAGGGGGCCTTACCAGGGTTTGTGTACAAAATGTTTGTTTGAAAGGTGCGGTTAGGGATTGCTAACTTGAGAATTAGCAATCTGGGTCATGGTACAGTATTGTGACAAGAACATTAATTTTTTGTATATTGGTAAAGATTATGCACATTGTACCACCAATGTATTAAGGCATGTACAAGACTGATATATTGCATATGTGTTTTATTTTGAGCAATTAACTTGCGCGTACAATTCGTCAGACGGGTTCCAGCCAGCTGCCTCCCCTGCCTCTTCTTGCACCACAATCTTGTTCTAGACTAAAAGGTTTTGAAGCCCTGTACACTCGCTGGCGAGCACAGAATTTCTCGGGACAATTTTACCACTGTACACGTTAGAGTAAGATACACGGTTGTACGTTCTTTATTCTGTGCATATCTCTTCTGTATACCATTCTTCATACAGTTACCGGACAGTTGCTTCCCTAAACCATTCCAGACTACACTCGTGCCCTAGGATATTAGATTGTAAGGCCACGTACACTCGCTTGCCTTTAGCAAGCACAGAATATTTTAGCAGCGTAACACATCATACCGACTCCACATGTGCTTTACACTGTATATACCAGCCTGAATATCCAGGTATATACATGGTGTAACCAAAATATAAAAAAAACCTCAACATTATGCTAGTGTGATAAGAGACACGCCGCTTACCGCAAAAACGCGGACCACCAACTCAGAAAATATGTACACAAGGTGGTAGATCTATATTATAATAAGTATTTACAGTAAGCCATATTCCTATCATAATAGAAAATTCCCACCTGTAACGTCATATAATCATTAACTGCCTTGACGTCACATTTCAGAAACCGTCCGACTGACAACGGGGTCGCAAAAGTAACACGAGCTTCCAAGTACATCGCAAGTTTACCGAGCTTTAGCGAGCGAGAGATTCTTCTCAGCAGAGTTAATTTTTCCGAACAAGTTAAGCTCAGAAAACTTTACAGACGAGAACAGCATGATAGAACTGGAAAGAAACTGAGATTCAAAAAAGCGGAACAACGATGACGGTGCCGAAAAAGGAGGAGAGGGGAATAAAACTGGAATCTGTCAGACAGAACAAGAGACTTCAAAAACTGCAAATGCAGTGAAAAAGATACTGAAAAACTGTAACTGCAGTCTATCAATGAAAAAGCACTAGACGGAATTGTATGGTGATCTTGGACAGCTCGAACTGTTACCGCTCAGTAAAGAACCAGACAGAAAGATTTACAGTTGTAATCTGTTAGAAAACAAGAACCAGACAGAAAGATTTACAGTTGTAATCTGTTAGAAAACAATAACCAGACAGAAAGATTTACAGTTGTAATCTGTCAGAAAACAAGAACCAGACAGAAAGATTTACAGTTGTAATCGGTTAGAAAACAAGAACCAGACAGAAAGATTTACAGTTGTAATCTGTCAGAAAACAAGAACCAGACAGAAAGATTTACAGTTGTAATCTGTCAGAAAACAAGAACCAGACAGAAAGATTTGCAGTTGTAATCTGTCAGAAAACAAGAACCGGGCAGAAAGATTTACAGTTGTAATCTGTCAGAAAACAAGAACCAGACAAAGTTAATGATTTAAACTTTCAACTGGCTGTAATCTATCAGTGAACAAGGATCGGACAGCGAAATTAAAGAAACAGAGTTGAAATCAGTGGACAGGAAACGGACGGATTCAGAAATTTCAATAAATGGAGTTGCAATCTGTAAGTGTAAACCAGCAAGAACTGGATATAAATAGAGGTTTGAAGAACGAAAGTCACGATCTGTCACTGCAAAAAGAGTAGGACGGATGTCCTAAAACCTGGAGTCGCAATCCGTAAGTCAGCATAAGCTAAAGAAATGTAAAGAACTGAAATCTGATTTGCAGGTGAAACTAGACAGATGTTAAGAACTGCAATCGTCAGACCCTGCTGATAACGCGCTGGCTCAAAGCGAATCGATGGAGGTGCTGGAAGCTGTCAGAGTCGTGTCCCCTTTGTCAGCCAGACGGGGCTCTAGTCATCTTCCTGGCGGCCGGCAGATGTCGACGGCGCACTCGGACGTGTTCGCGCGCGGCCGCAGATACAGTGGCAGCACGCTGTCGCCCGTCATGCTGGGTTTCAACACCGTCAGCCGCAGGTCGTCGTTCAGCGAGCGCGCATCATGTGACCTCACGCTGTACGTGGACATGCCGCGCGAGAACTGCGTGCCCACCGCTGGGGCTGACGTGGTCTCGGAACCGGGGAGCGGGGAAGGGGGTCCCGCAGGCGAGCTGGCAGCGCCGTTGGGAAGTGCGGGGAGTGGGGTTGGTGGCGTTGCTGGTGTAGGTGCCGTTGCTTGTGTTGGCGACGTTTCTCCTGGCGGCGGTTCGTCAGAGATCCGGAATCTGTCGAGGAGTGGTCGTGACGGCTGTTTGTACTCTTCGCTCGCAATGACGTCCTCGTAGCTAGGCGCTGAAAAAATATCCAACTCCAATTTGTCTTCTGAGCAGAAGAGGTTAATAAGGCCAAACAAGTATTTTTCTTAGAGTATGACAGATTGCAAGGGATAATCACGTTTCAATTCAACACCTTATAACCAAGATAAAACTGAAATCACGACCTAAGCGCCACGAATCACTACCGTTAACAAGTAAACATGCGGGGGAACGTCAAATGGGAACCTCACGATCAAATAAGGAAAAACCATAAATGACGGCTTGGGAATAACGACCTGAGTATTTCGTGCAGTAATAAAAGCACGAACTGTGAGATATTTTCATGGAGTTTTCGTGATGCGAACACCCCTTTGCCATAATATTTTTGTACTTCAATCGCTGTTAGTCTTGTCCTCGAAAACTAATTACTCTCATACAGAGAATTGGCAGAGGCTACAAAGGTGATTAAGTACTCACGAGGGCTTGCCCAGTACTCGGGAGGCCCGTCAGCTTCTGACGTCATGTCCAAAGCTACCGTGCCCACGATGATCTCAGACACCAGCCGCAGACGTTTCAAGGTCAGCATGGCGGGCCGGATCTTGAGCTGAAATGCATAAACGAACTGCGTACGACACCTGTACCAGTAATGTCCCCACGGAATCGAGCGTGGCTCGCATGATTACATTAAAATTTAACACCTGCAACGAAGTATTCATTACTAAACTAGCAAGACGGTCCAGCACAACAAAACTGAAATAATATTACTGTGCTTTTAGAGTTCACTTTCTTTCGGTAGATCTCTCTTTTTTCCTTTTTAATCTACGTACTAAAGAGATGTAAAAACACACTGCGTGCTTCCAAAGGGTTAATGTTTTCGTTTTGCGCGATCATGTTGTCAACCTATGACTAAATGTCTTCATTCCATCTTCGGTAAGTTAAGAAGCCAGGACTGGAAAAAATCCCAACAAAACCCTACCTCCAGCTGGTAGCACACTTTGATGAGGTTACATCCGGGCAAGCGCGTTGGCGGACAGAATGGGACGCGCAAACTTCTGTCGCAGCCTTCAAAGCTCCGTCCAGCCGGGATCCTTGCCAGCCGCGTTTTGGTCAGCACCGCCTGGCCGCTGAACCTGTCCCCGTACGCCCTGTACTGTGTGATCTGGAAGACAGAAAGGTTAAAAGTCGCATCCGAAAATATCAACAAACTTTGAACAATAAATCCGTGTAGTGAAGCTTAGGTGGGGTAGGGGAGGTAAGCGGCGGCAATAAATTATTGTTAGCATCTCACCATTCTGAGGAGAAGCTGAACTTTGTACAACTCATGGTGCGTCCGGTTATGAATGGCGAGATCCACGGGAATGACCTCCCCTGGTGTGAAGCCTCTCTTGCACACATTCATCGTGGCGGCGCATTCTCCGGAAGGAAAAAGGAAAGAGGACAGTTTCAGGGTGTCCGACTCCAGAACAGCGGCCTGCAGACCAGAAATTACATCAAACAGAGATGGAATTTGCAATTAAAAAGTTGGACAGACGGCTCATGGACAATACAAGATAACAAGAACATTAGACATCAAGAACATTTGACAACAAGAACATTAGCTTGGTAAGGGAAGAAGCGCTGGGGAAAAATTACACACAACAGGCAGCCTGAACAGAGGTCTAGGATACGTCAGACGTCACCAGTCCTCTTCCCAAAGCCTTCCCCTCACTCCCAGACACGCCTACCATTCACCCCCACCCCACCCCCACCCCCACCCCCACTCTCGTCACAAAAAAGACAGAACGATCGAGAAAGAGTCCACACGAGAAGCAGAAACAATGTATAAAACCCCGCGTGTGGGTTTGTACGCATGCGTGGATGCGCTGCCTTAGTCTCTGCACATGCGTACGTGCGCGTTATGTACCTGCACCCGAAGGTAAATAGATTTTTTTTAATCGTAGATTTCCAAAGCCGTTTTCTTCTGTCTGTGAATCTGTTAATGTGTGAATCTGTGAATGTGTGAATCTGCATGTTTACCCGTGCGGCCGCAACATTGTTGAGGTCAAGGCAGGAGGAGACAGTGACGTCACGCCTGCTGACATCAGTCTTCCACGTTCTCTCGACGGTGGCACGCAAGATGTACCGCACGTGGCCCTGCGAGCTGCGGAACGTGCTGGGGGCGGTGACCGGAATGTGGAACTGA
Source organism: Lanistes nyassanus (assembly GCA_004794575.1). Lineage (NCBI taxonomy): Eukaryota > Metazoa > Mollusca > Gastropoda > Architaenioglossa > Ampullariidae > Lanistes > Lanistes nyassanus. The sequence continues at coordinate 29,551 of SMGT01008021.1, forward strand.
AAGTGGAACGTGTGGCTACCCTTTTCCAAGCGCGTGGTGGTGTCAGCTGCAAACACGAAAACAACCTCCGGTCAGACCTATGGGTAACGCGGACCACAGGAGAACAAGCGGACCGCATCAAGAGTATTCACTCCATTTATTTTCTTTCCCTCTTCTTTCGTCCTCACACCCCATCCTTCTTTCCCCAACCGTTCAATCGTTAACACGTTGTTTCCCTTCCTGAAATTAATATTTATTCCTTACGGTGGCTCCCTCATTACTAAATTGACTTGTTCTAATTGGCGGTCCCCGAATGTTTGTTTGCAGTTACCGCTTTGTAGTTTCGCGAACTTTGCGCATGCGTGCTATGTTTACATGTAATCACATAATGCTTTTCTGTGCGTGCGCGTGACTTATTATTTTTATGTGTGCGCGTGCATTTATGCCCATTTTTTTTACTCTTATGAATGTTGATTTGCATTTACATGATTGGGGGTTTGTTGAAGTGTATTTTTTAATAGCTGTGCTTCGGGAAGTGTGAGGTTTTATCAGATATTCATGTGCACGGCCAAAAATAAGCTATAGCGTCTGAATGTCTGATTTAATTAATTACTGGGAGGAATCTAGGTAGTAAGACCCGTTCAGTCTGTGTGTATTATGTGAACCCTGACCCTCAGAGAAGAGAAACAAACGCCCACAGAAACACGGCTCGTACTTGGCGGAATGGAGGCTGTGCTTAGCTCTAACGCACGCATCAGAGCGTGAAGACCCTTCGCTGTCTTGGGGTTTACCCAGTTCTCTGACCACAGACTCCCACAGAGTTATTCTGACAACACTCAGCCCCATCGGCAGTGCAGCCACTGCAACAACTCTAGCGCAAAGGGAAAACTGGGACGTTTTTGTGAAAGGCAACGCCAGAAAAAAAATATTGCGTGGCTCATGGTAGGGGACAACGGGGAGAGTGGGGGAATAAGAAGACATCTTACTGTGAGTATGCGTAGGGAACAACTTCCGGTTGTCGTTCACGTATTCCTCCTCAGCTACGACAGGTTCCACAGTAGAGGCGTGGATCTCTGCCATGGGTGTTGAGGACTTGGGGTCGGTCCATTGCACCTGGCATGTACCTTTAAATTCCACGCGAATCTCTGCAACAAATTTAGTTTTCGTTTTCTGTGAAGTTTAATGTGACACAGTGGCCCATGGGATATTATTGCATGCCACAAGCTGTCGGTGGCTTTAAAAAGAATTGCATGTCTTTTTCAGAACGAAACAGAATGACAAATAACTTCATTTCAACCTCTACTCCTATCCATGGCCGCTCAGCAGCAGTACAGGGCGCACACACACACACACACACAGGTACGCGCACTGAAATCCCAGAAGTAAGTCAAACTTTACGATCCCCCTCCCGCCCAAAAAAAATCAAAACAAATACAATTCGAAAACAGGCAAACATCTAAGAGAACCTTTATTTGACAGTACTGCCAACTATACAGGGCTCGTACGTGGAACTAATCATTAGGAACTATATGCTAAATCTGAGCTTTGCTGTTTAAAGAGATGGCGTGAAACGCAGACTAATAGTGTAGTACAAAACTGTCAATGGAGCAACTCCCCAATATCTGACTTACTGACTCCTTTAGTTGCAGATATTCATCCTTGCCACATACAAAAGGACCTCTTCAGAAACATATTCCGGCCTACTGAGCCGAACAATTCCGAAGGTCGTTTTCTTCCTCTCTACGACTGTTCTCTGGAATTCTCTGCCAGAAATTGTGCAGAAAATGACTTCACTTCAGAGAGGACGGCCAGAGCTCCCCCACACCACGGCGTGGGCGACAAAAGAGAACAGTTTATTGCTGTCTACAGCGACACGTGAGAACAACAGTGACATGTCGACGGCACTTGACTGACGACCCTTGCTGTGAATGTTGTTTCCCTCACAAAACTGTTGCAGGTAAACTTCTGGACTGCCCACACAATGCAGATGCACGAGCCACAACATTGTACCAAACCCAGAATATTAGACAGTATACATCTTTTGTTCTTTGCAAGTGCTCCTTACATATTATGAAAACAAAAATATGTTTAGACAGATTCAAATGTACATAGAACTTTCTAAGCGCTTCGATTAGAAAAGGCGGCAACTCGAAGACGCTGCGATTTGTTTCACACTAAGAAATGGTGGCACCATGTGCGAGTAACTATAAACTTTGAATTAAATGACGACTTTTGCATACTGGTAGGCATGTTTACTGTCTTTCATTTTTTAAAAACACGACTATATTTTAAATGTATCCTCGAGCACGGCCCCTAACCGATGGGTTTGTTTTCGTCTCGTCCTACTAACAGTTTTATTGCGTGTCACGGCACAAGAAAGAGTGCTACGGATGTAGGTCACAAACAACGAAGCATCAAGTCAAGATTGCTTTCATCCTTCCAGGGCTTTGCACCTGAGCACATCAGCTCTACCTGGAATGAGCCAACAACACAAAGTGTGCAGAACGTCACGTCTCGACAACGTTAGGAAAGGTACAGCTATCTCAACCAATGCTGACAGATCACGAAAATCATAAATCTGGACAGCGCGTGCTTAATTCTTTTCTGGGTAGAATGACGCACACGAAGTTATCGGCCAGTGTTTGCCAAAAGAGGGTTAGCGGAGCTGATAGGCCAGTACCCTTTACCACGTAAGCACGACGTACCTGTGACGTCACAAGAGGCCCAGGGCTCGCTTGACCTGACTGCCATTATCAATAAGTATAACCCCCACTGATCTTAAAATAGACCTTGCATGGTGAAAAGGTCGAGGTCGCGAGACGTGCAGAAGTGCAGGAACCATTGAGAACCGATACTAATAACAATGTGTTATTTTTTAATATTGTCTCTGAACTCTTTTAGGAAGGGCTCGCTAATCCCACGCGCCACTAACAGCTACTGTCTTACTGCGCAAAAAGAGATGCACGAACAATAGCAACCTTGACGTTTATTAGACTACACAGAAGTTAAAGTAAACAAATGATGACCGCATTGATCGAAATCGGGCCACTACCGCACTCTTGTCTGGGGTACGAACTAAGATCTAACATATGTCAAACATTCTTCCAGCCCTTCGCGCAACATGAATTAACTCTGGAAATTGTTCACCTGCCTTAAATGCATCCCGACCTACGCATGAAGATCGACCGATGTAGCTAGGCCCCAGCTAGCCAGCCTCCCCGAACCTTCATCACATCTGCAGTTACCTTCGTAATAAACAAGCATTAGTAGCAAACTCTGCATCCAGCATGACAGTTCCCTACCACACTAACCGACAAATACAGGACATTTTCACAAAAAGCACCTGCGCCTCCAGTAACGTGCAAAATGCCCAAAAAAATGTTCACATAAGCGTGCTTATTATATTCGATTCTCATGTAAGAATATCACTCGCTTTGAGGACATTACATTTATATAAAGGCAGCCCCTACCATGCTCTTACAAGCGTTCGATAAATAACCTGAGATTATCGGAAACAGCATTCAGCAATCTCTTGATATCGCCTCCCGACGCGCAGTCAACTGATGATAAGCATTCCCGGGACCATCACAGCACCAGTCGGAATCAGAGCGTGAAATTTAGGGCGGGGACTGTTAACGCTTGTAAGTACAAGGTCAAGTCGTACCTTCACAGCTGACCTGCGTAAACTTTAACTTCTACAGTCGTGTGTAAGAATACGTGGTCATACTAAACAGATTCGCACCTGCCCCGTATGCAAGGAACCCGAATAGCTTACTTATTCAAGAATAGATTCCATGACAGGAGTAAGTTCCTCTGAATTTCCCACGCACGAAAACCGAATACACTGTAGCTTATTTCCCCTCGTTATTCGATAATAATAAAGTTATTCGGTCGTCCTAGGAGTGAATAGCTTATTTCAAGTTCAGCGAAACAGCATTTTCAACTACAGAAAATATCTGCTATTCGGGAATAAATTTAGTACCGTTTACATGCATATGGAGCCTGGTTAAATAAAATCTAAAATAGCGTTAACGTGTTCGGTTCTCACCCCCCCCCCTCACCCAACCTACCTCAAGAGATGCATACCAGCATTCCTTGCGCGAGTTTGTTTACGAGTCGAATGCTGGCCGTTTCCCTTTTCCTAAGCTGCTTGTTTATGATATGATGTTGCTCTGCATTGTGTATTCAGATTGAATATGCACAGGCACCACTCACACGCTTACAGCAGAACTTCTACTTTATGCAAATCTATTTCCGAACACTATTAGCTAAGTCGCAGTAGACAGCAAGTAAACAACAGGCAGCAGAGCGGATTGCTCCAAGGAAAAGACCTATTTCCACAGTCACAGGAAAAAAAAACTGTACGGACCAGCAGGTCACTAGACTCCGGGTGTGCCCTGTGTCTCTGACACAGATCCCACATCCTGATAAGTCTCATCTTTCACCCGCGGGTCAAATTATTTTTAGAATTATTAACAAGTTATTTGCAGGATTCATTTGCAAACATCTAAGACAACCGTTGAAAGGCTGAAACCCTGCAAATGTCGGAGTAAACTCTTCTGTGGCAATCGTACTTTACAACAGTCAGGGTCACATATCACATGTCGTATTCACATGTCACGTCCCCCCCACCCCCAACACACACACACACACACGACAATTTGACGTCAGCCAGGGGCACATGTGGGGAATGCTTCCTCGACAACTTTACGACAGCCAGGGTCACATGTGACGACTGTTCCCATCCATGCAGACTCCATCTACACTTCAAGCCACTTGTTTCACGGCCAACGTAATCTCTTTGTTAACCTGCCCCCAGGCCATGCAAACTTTTATTTGTAGTTAAGAAACTGAGCGACAAGCGATGCAATTATTGCCCCTGAAATGACAGATGGGGGCGGGAGGGTGCAAAGTAGGTAATCCTCGCGCCTGTGGGGGATGCTAAGCGTCTTGCAGAAATGTAAAGAAAGCGTACTAGCACGCAAGTACAAAACACCACTGGGTTTTTTTATTTTTAAAAAATAAGTTTTTTGTTTAAAGTGACTTAACATCCACTCCAGTGTTAAATTTTGAAAAGAAATTGTATATGGTTCATTTATCCCTCGGGTTAGAAAACAATGAGCCACCTGAGACCAAGGGCTGGCATACACGAATAATTTATATCATCCAACAGAAAAACAATGTGTCGCTTCCCAGACTTGGTCGCAAAGTAAAGCATTTTTTAAACAACTGCAATGCACCCATTTGGCATGAAGTGCTCCACATCTGACAACTGCATTCAACAAGTGGTCCCACGCACGTACATACTAAAATGCCCCATCAACACGCACATACATGCAAGTTTTAGTGACCATCAATAACCCAATGGCTATCATCAACGTGTTTGTTTGTTTGTTTGTTTTGGGGGGACTGGGAAAAGAGCAAGAGTGAGAAAGCCGCATTGTCTCCAGAGAACTCCACCCTACTCCCTAAATGCTCAACAATGCAAACAGGTGTTAATTACCGAGCCACAAAAAGTGGATGTGCACTAAACCACGCCAGACCCGTTGTCCCTCCCACCCATCCACCCGACCCCCTAGCTAGTTCCCCTAGATTATAATCGGCCTTTTCAGGCCCTAGGCCAAGCCGTGCACAAGTAGCCTCCCCTGATGCTGTCTGCATCAGAAGTTCGTCTGCCGCACGTGCACATGAGTAAACGCAACGTCGCAATCAGTCTGGATGAGACTGTGCGTAAGCACTTTAACGCTCTCTAGAGAACACTTATCATTATCTCGTTGTCGGCACGTTGGTGCTACTTTTTTTCCAAACTACAGGAACATGTAGTATGCGTGATGGGGTGCTATACACGTACAACTGAAGTTATTTACGGTGTAAAGGGGAACGCAATACCTAATCATGAAGCAGACTAGATTGATTCCAGCATAAACAGTGATTTAAATACGAACAGGGTTTACAATAGGAAGACAAGCTGTCCCGACATCCTACCCACTGCAATTGCCTGTCGATCGGAAACTGCTTGCTTAGATTCTGCCCATCAAGCATTGTTAAAATGCAATGTTTAATCAAGTTAGATATTCGAGTTTTGTATTTACAATGTTGAAATAGAGCCACTAGTCATCTATAAAAAAAGAGTCCCAGACAAGAATCCTTCACAAGTTAGTCTATATATTTTTTATATTACGGCATTTATCCTTGTATGGATTGTTTTTTTAATTTCTGTTTTGTTTACAGAATTTGAGACAAGTGCCAGTGGCAGAGTCTCATTTTCTTAGCTTTGGGTAAGCTGGGATTTTTTTGTGAATGTCAAGAATGCCTGGGCAGGCTTGCATAAGCGTTCGTATCCGTACTTCTTGTCATAAAAGCGGTCATAAGGCCAACGCACCCTGGGTATTTTACGTATACCTTTACGTATGAAACGAGAGGGGGGTGTTTGTTGCCCGCCCCAAACGAGGTGCACATAAGGACAGTGTTGTTTAGACAAAGTTACCGTGCTGTCATCCCACCTAGTCGCATTATACGGACACCGGGCCAACCAGTCCTAGTACTGTTCCCTGTAGTGCCAGGCGTCTGGCAGGGCAGCTACTAGATTGGCAATTGTTAAATCTTAGGTATGACTCCGCCAGAGATCAAACCACCGACCTCCCCAACCCCCATCCCCCCGGAAAAAGACGCCTTAACCACTAGACCACCGAGGAGGTCGTATGAAACAGGATATACGAACACTCATGCAAGCCATCCCAGATCATAAAATTCTGTCGAAAATGCTGTGCTCCCTTCTCCCAGCACATCCCGTCCTGATAATATGCACATAGTCTGAGCCTGGACGTTAAGCAACAATTTCCCCCCCCCCCCAGCACATCATGCAGTGTGACTTACCCACTACATCCAAGTCCTCTGCTGCCTCCAAGACCACCTGACCTCGCAGCGTGTCGCCGGCTCTGACCTGTCCCTCTGGATTGTCCACGAAGATTTCGAAAATCGTTAGTTTCCTCATCATGGACGAGACCTCTTTGTTCCGCTGAACATTGGCTGGCGATGGTTGAACACAGCTTCAGAAGCACGAGGCGTTAGTCCAGGTCTAAAATTAGTGAGCACTTTTCTGCATTGATCACGCCACCGACACGTGTCAATCGTCTTAGCGCAAGATCCCGATAAAGTGTGCGTCGCTCAGCTCAAAAGTTCCAGAGTGTTCTCTGCAAACACTCCCGCCTCTTTCCCTCATGTGCAGGAGCTGAAAGCACAAAAGCTGAGAGACAAAAAAAATATAGCTTCTTGCCGGCTGTTTAAAAGAAGTGGAGGGGGGTATGGGACACAAGACAACGAGGTGCCAAACCGGTGGGTTTTTTTTTTGGCGTCGTGCTACGCACAAACATATATACTGTCTATGCGCTGCAAGGCTCTGTCAACTTCCAGCTTCGTGAAAAACAACTTGCTCGTGTCTAGCCGCAAAATTGTGTCGCTGCTGGGTACTCTGATCTCCAGCGCGTCAACTGTCTTCTGTGGTGGCATGTGGTTTCAAACTTTCTGCGTTGTTTTCGGTCCCTATAAATGAAACGCCGGTAGCTGTAAACGCAGCTTTGCGATACCCAGTTCACCTTTCGGCTCGCGAGGCGCGCTCAGCGAGGTTAGGCGCGCACGTCGGAGGTCAGAAAATAACGGCTTGGACCGAGGATTGTGCGAATGTAGCTGCAAAGAAAACTCTGCGCTTTGTTCGCATTATTTCGACGTTTTATCACAGGCGAACACAGAAGTCTGTGGTTAGCTATGGCATGCACACAGCAATTAAGATTTCGCAAACTCCAATGGCTGTTTCTGTGTGTGAAGCCGTGGTCCGTGACCGATCCACAAAAGGCAGAACCTTCAGCTGGCAGGTGAGACTGAACGCGAACGGCACGGACATCACTCTGCGTAGACAGAACGCTCTTTTATATGTTAGCTGGTGCTTTCTGGTGCCGCAGTCTGCCAGAGCTAGTTTAAGAATAAATGTCACGTGATCTCAATTGTCCGCTCTTGAGACATGCAGAAGTATGATGCGCGCGCATGCAAAATATACCAGCTACTTCAATGCCGTAAAATTCTAACTTTAAATCAAGTTTATGATCCGATTACTTTGCTCGTAGGGTCGACTCACGATCGTGTGCGTTCGTGATGTCCATAAGGGGGAGGAAAGACGGGTCCACAGCCCTGAGGTCTCAAATGACGCCAGCAAACTTTGGGAACGACACTCGACACTTACACGACACAGCTTAACAAGCAGAAGAACCCGCTTACTGATCGAAGTGTGAAGGATATGTGGTCTGCTGTCTGCATCTATAAACATGAAGTGCCTTAATTGTGACGTCATGTTATCGGCTAGCCATAGTTTCCCCCTGTCCAGCGACCGTGGTGGTCTCTGTCAGCTAAGTGCATGACCCATTTTACTTAATGTTATCTGTCTTCCTGAAGAAGGGGCCATGCCCCGAAACGTTGACATCTTGTCGAAGTCTCGCCTGGCAAAGTTCTTTTTGTTACCTTATTTACGTTCTAGGAATGTCTGTGAATAGGGCAACCCTCTGCGTGTTCCAGTGAGCGCACATAATCTTTTCTCGTTGATCTTCAGTAATTTTTTTTAATTGCACGATTTGTTTTACGGGGAAGTTGATCAACATTTCCAGTCCCAGGAATATCCTAAATTATGTATAAAAAAAACATTTTCTCCATAGGGCTGGGGTCGCGTTAGCAGATTGTACGTTACGTCAGTGACACTATTTTGTCTGTCACAATAAATACTGATGGTGTTGACAACCGTGCAGATGCACTGACCATCAAGCAACTAAAGATAATATAAAGTACTGAGAAGGACTGATGCTCAGTAGTTGTCACTCGCTAAAAACAAAAATACCCGTATAATTTGTAACTGGCGTAACATTTTCAATTGAATGAATCTAACATCTTATACAGAGCTAAATGTATATGACATAAGACTGTCTTCCATGTTATCATGTGTCAATTTTCCAGGTAATTGCCAGAAATTCTTACCAAACTCCTGCACTGTTTTTATCGGAGAAAAGCGTTGTCAAAATTTATGCAAAACAAAATTAATTTTGAAGTAGTTACTGCTAGACTGCAAGACGGCTGCAGCTCTGCAGCAAAAAATAAGGTACTGTTTTGAAACAGCAGCTATTCGGTAAACAAATAAGTAAGCAATCATTTTTGTAGCTGCATGTCTCAAAATTGCCAGGTGAGGAGCATCTTACGTGGAATTGTCCATCAGCGTTTTCTGCGAGTCAACACGACTGTGAAGGCCTTAACTACACCAACACGCGTTGCTTACCGGGAAGTTGTCTCTCGTTAAAGCTCCGTTTTTGATTGCTCTTCGCCAATCTACAGAAGATCGACTGTCTATACGAGAGAATCCCCGGGAGGCTTGAACAGTACAAGAACAGGAACCAATAGTGTCAAGAGGGTCTGCACAGAGAACAGAGTGACTGGTCGTCCGCGCTCCCTGCTGCACCTCGCCTACACGAGGAAAAGCACAGGCGCTTCCCGGTTAACCGAGAATTCGATTTACGAGAAAGCGGTTACACGAAACGAGATGGTGGCACCTTTTCTCAATTTACGAGGTATATTTTGTGAGGATGCCAAACTTACGGCCAAATACTGACACAGACTTTAAGCTTTCGTACGGCCGGCTTAACCACAGTATCATCGCCTGTCCAAACAACTTTTGGCGGTACGAAGTAACGTTAGCAACGTGTATGTTTTCAGCAACAATAAATGCACGCGCAAAAACAAGTTACACGCTTTATTGAAAATTCTACTTTCGCCTCGCCGACATGATCCTGACCCGTTCGTTTTAGAGTTATTTGACCCCTTTTAGAGTACTGGGTGTGTCAGTGGTAATTTAGAGTCCTGAATCGCCGACCCGGACATTAATGCTTGCTACTTACAATCGCTGGAGACGCAATTTTCTCTGGCCGTGTCTTTGATCGATAACCCAGTTTCCGACGCATTAAAATTTCAGCACTGAAGTCCACCTCCAGCTGTTCTCCGGCACTGGGACTGTGGGCCTCTAGACAGCTTCTGTAGGCGGCGGGCTTTTGTCTTGGACTCGGGCGAAACCCCTCTGGAATGTGTTTTCTTCGCAAGCTTTTAATGTTTCCTTTGGGAATTCTGCCGTGAGCATAAACACGGACTACAGTACAAGCTCGCCTAGCTCCGTAATAAGCAGATGTCTAGATTTAGGACAATAAAAACCCCTATGAACCTGACCAGTGTTGGGGTGGTGAGCTTTAAAACTTTTAATACTTTAAGACTTTCTTTCGTGGATACCCGTAAACAGCCGTAACTGACGAGCGTACAATTACACACGTATGCTTGTTTGTACCGCTGCACTTTATGCCTTCAAACTTAAGGTTTGTATTAAATTGACGAATAATAGAATCAATGACAGAGAAACTTCGGCGAAATAGGATCTTTAATGAAGGCTATCGGTATACAACAAGGCATAGTGTAACGCTTACACCACAGCTTGAAAACAATGTAAGATTTGTGCACAGACATATGGCATTTGTGATAAATGGGACAGCAGGCAAAGTAAGCAGGGGTTTTGGTTTTGTTTTCATCAGTATACACGTTGTTAAAAGTAGAAGTTCAGGATTTCCCCCGACCTGTTTTAGGTCGTAGTGGACTGGGGTGAGACTCCGACTTTTCTGTGGACCAGCATCGTGAGGACGGTACCCATTTCTTCCCCGCTTACTTGCCTTCCCTGACCCATGGGGTCAGGTACCCGCAGGTGGTGAGGGGGATAACTGGGGGAGGGGGAAGTGTGCTGGGCCTTCGGCTTTGGAGGCCAAAGCACTCGACCATCCGCTTCCTCAACACACCTTAACAACAACAAACAACAACAACACAACGACGACGACGATAATACGATGGCCAGTCCGTGAGCTGGAGACGGAGATGAAGGTCATACAAATACAAAGTTATCAAAAGATAAACGTTGCCCATTAGTCACAGGCCAGACAATGCGGAGAGGTAACATTTACGAAATGTTTGCCACGATGCGCCTGTCAGTGCAAAGTCTTTTGAAGCAGACTGGTCCATTATAGAATTTTTTCGTGTTGCATTTACCGAATGCGGGTTTTTTTAAGTGGCGGGGGGGGGGGGCGATGAGAGTGGTTGGATTTTTTCGGGTTTTTTTTGTCCCAATAATGTTCGCACTTATCGAGTCAACAGAAGGAAGGAACAAATCTTGTTTCTCTTAACGTGTCCCTTCATTTGGTGCCACCACTCCCTCGCCGCCCCCACCCCTTTCTTTCTAGCAGACGTCACGTGATTGGTCCAGGAACAGCCCCCGTGGTCCCTCGTCTGCCACCGTCAGGCGGCGAAGCGGACGCCAGTCTGTTGTCGTCGTTGTTGCGAGTCTTCTGGCTGCCACGCGTACACGACGTAGGCCGGCGTGTAGTAGTTGTCCCCCCTGGTGTTCTCGTCGTCCTCCTCGTCCCGCGCCCTGCTGTGGCCGAAGACGTAGGGGGCGAACCCGTGCGCTGGGCAGAACAAAGAGACGCTGAGGTGCGGCACTACCAGACATCAACGACAAGCGTGTCTGACATGTATAGATGTCGACATGTATAAAAGACATGTAATAATGACATCTATTAATGTCGACATGTATGAATGACATGTAAAAATGACATCTATAAATGACGACATGTATAAATGACATGTAATAATGTCGACATGTAATAATGACATCTATAAATGTCGACATGTATAAATGACATCTATAAATGTCGACGTGTATAAATGACATGTATAAATGGCATCTATTAATGTCGACATGTAATAATGACATCTATAAATGACGACATGTATAAATGACATGTATAAATGACATCTATTAATGTCGACATGTAATAATGACATCTATAAATGTCGACATGTATAAATGACATCTATAAATGTCGACGTGTATAAATGTCGACAATAAGCGCGCTCATTGCCCAAACGAATATTTTCGGGCAGTGGGACGTCTGCAGATTTTAAAACCGTGTTCCAATCTACCGAAGCAGCCGAAGACAACGAAGTGCGGACTTCAGTTGTCGACGCTGACTTTCAGGAGTTATTGCATTCAAATATATTGCAGAAGAGACAGAGGCGATGTAAACAGATTCACATTCAGATTGTATTTATTCTTCGGCCCTCTGGAGGGCATTCATAAAAAGTTCCAAAAACGCAAGTGAGCTGTATTGCTCCGAGTTCTGCACCTCTGCACGACATAGCTCCGATCTCCAGCTAATCAGGGCACACGCTGCAGACAGACATGGCGATGTCCATTTCGCTGTTCACACACCACGAACCCCGTTCAAGAAATTAGCGAATTTTTTTCCCCACTTCGCGATGTCCTAGCTTCGACGAAGTTAGCCGATGCTTCGGTAGATTTGAACATGACTTAAGGGTTTTGTTAACCGGGCGAATGCCCACCGTAGCCTGCAAGATGTGGCGAAAGGGGGTGTACATACATCCCGCTAAGATAACAAGTTATTAGGACAAACGGGAACAATGCAGGGAACAGAGGTAAGCGAAACGTTTGCGGTTACTAATAGGAAGCTACACAAGAAGTTGAAAAGTTACTAAATTACACATCTCTCTAAGGGCTTAACTCATGAACTGCATGTTATTGTCTCCGTTGTCTGAGACTTTGTCAGAAAGGAACTAGTTAAACAGATCTGTTGATCTCCCAGCCCTTCCTCACAGACCTGGGATTTGGATAGTACTAAGTCATGCTGGGTTTTCCACGGAGTCCCTTCGGAGCCCCGTAGCTATTAAAATAAAAAGAACACTTATAATATTCTGTTTCGGTTAGTTTTCCAAGACGGTGCTCACTTAACAGTTTAAGATTGAATCAAACGGACTCAACCTGACGTGATCTGGATGTTATTCCGCTCTAGACTTCAGTTTTACTCACGGACGTAGTGGTGAAAATTGCGCTTAGACGTCAGTTTTACTCACGAACGTAGTGGTGAAAATTGCGCTTAGACGTCAGTTTTACTCACGGACGTAGTGGTGAAAATTGCGCTTAGACGTCAGTTTTACTCACGGACGTAGTGGTGAAAATTGCGCTTAGACGTCAGTTTTACTCACGGACGTAGTAGTGAAGATTGCGCTTGGACGCCAGGTGCTCGGCCGTCGCTCCGTGTTGCGCATGCGCGTGGCCGTGAGCCGGAGGTGGGGCCAGGGCGTGTCTGTGGGGAGTAGGTGGCGTCAGCTGACAGGCTGCTATGTAGCGTTGAACTACAGCGTGCAAGGGGATCGTGCCGATGAGGATTTCCACAGGAACGTTGAGGTCAAAGGCAGGGCCGACAGGGTCCACGCGGAGCTGAGGGAAGGGTAACAACTCTCAAAACCTTTTCTTTCGGACTTGCAACCAACTCACTTCGTCATCGTCGTTGATACTGTCATCATCCTTATTAACTAGTCATCGTCGTTGTCATTTCTATCATCATCATCGTGGTCTTCATTGTTAGCAGAGTTAGACAAAAACCAGAAATAAAACTTGGGGAATTACCCCCCTTAAGAAATGATTGACTGTGAAAGCAACTTAGCCTTACAGCTCTGTGAACAGGAACCGTAAATAAAATGAACAAACTTTCAGTGCTTTATGCTGGGCTCACACACTAGCGATTAGAAACAGCAGTAAAAAAATTATCAAACCGTCCATAACTCTTTTTTTCACCTGGACTACCTGTGAGGAAACAGAGATTTACTACATCATCCTTCGATGAAAAGTTGTTTGTTGGGGGCAAACTTTTAATCGAAAGTTGATCTGAACCTTACTGCAGAGAACTGAATTACTTCTTTGCTGCTGTTTGCATTCGACTGTGTCGACCAAGTCACGAGACCGACCTGCAGCTGATATTTAATGTCGATGATGCCGCACCCGTAGAGGGAGGATGGGGGCAAGGAAGGAATAACCAGCTTCTCGGATTCCCAGTGGTCGCTGTCACCTGCAGGGATGCTGCTGCGCTTGACCTTCGCCACCTGTTGCGTCATCGCACGCGACTTGGTGGGAGTGTGGTAAATCACTGTCTGCACACAACAGCGAACTTCACCAAGTACTGCGCCGAGAGTGGCGCCACCATCGTGCCTGCTTGCCCGAAATATTTTCTCTTCACGTTGTAAGCTAGACTTTAAGATTTACAGCAGTGCATTCAGTCTCTCGTTTATTTCCCCTCAAAGGGCTAAACCTGAATGATAAAAAAGAGTACTGTATGCTTAGTCCGTTACCCTACAAATCTAAGGGTTCTGAAATTATTGCATCGCTCTCTTCTCATCTTACAAGTCTTTTATACTTCCGACTTTCGTTTCTTCAGTACCTGGCTGTGGCACTTTTTTTTTTACCCACCACTTATACCTGAAATAAATGTGGTTTTGTGTGTAGTGTACCAATCTTTTTGCCTTTCTGGTTTAAGATTAAACACTTTGGCTTGGCTTTCAGGTTGTCGAAAAATGTGTTTATTTCATATGTAGAAAATTATGGGAAAATATTTTTTTTAAAAGGACGACGGAAATGAAGCAAGTAAGGAAGAAAGACAAACCGATGGACTGACGGGAAGACGGACAGACGAAGAGTCAGGCATACAACACATGGGGCTTGGGGCAGATGACAGGACTGAGAGACAGAAAGAATGTGTAGGCCGCTGACAGAGACACACAAATCCAAAAAGCAAGCAGATAGAAGGTAGTTGTACGTCGCAGTCGTGACCTGCCGCCCCCATCCCCCGCCCCCCGCCCCCCGCCGACGTGGGTCATCGTACCATCAGCAATTCCACAGACGAACCAGCCATCTTGCGCCGGGACATGTTGGTCACCTCTCCGTTGATATGGATTGTTTCCCCTGGCACGAAGCCCCGCTGACCAACGGCCAGGACTGCAGTTATCGGCCCTGAACGACAGCAGAGGCAGCACAGCTTCTTCTGTTTCTGGGACTGCACTGTGGCCTGTAGACAAGAACCCTAACGTCAAGAGAAAAATTCAGAGCCCGTATATGTATATATTATTTCTATGGCCCACGTCACAGAATCCTGCTGTTCGGCAAGCGGAAGGCCGTTCCTGGAGGACTGCCTCGATCGTCTACGCCACATTTGTAAATTTATCTCCCTTTCCGGATACACCAAAGAGGATAGATTTTCGAATGCTTTCTCTTTTTTACACTGCCTATGCAATTACCTCCCTTTTCCTCCACCAGAATACCCCATTTAAAAAGCAAACTACAATACATATCGGAGTTGCTCGACGCTGGGCCCATGTACAGGCCACACGATCAATATCTCCAAACGTTGTTTACTGCTGCTGACTAAGCACGTCCTTCTTTTGCGTCGGCCAAAAGCCATCAGTCCTCCCCATTACGGGAAATTTTTCGCTCGAAGAACATTTCTGTAAGCCCAAGTGAAATGAGTCTTCACGAATTAAAGAAAGATGGATGATGGGTCTTGAATTCTGCACGTTGACAACGTCAGACACAGTACTTGATGACTGGTCTGTTTGTCACGGAAACTGTTCTATTTTCTGGAGGAACCAATGGACGAGCAAATAACACTCGCATAAAACTCGGAAGTATATTTTTGTAAAAAAACAAAAAAACAAAAACAAAAAAAAATTCATTGCAACCAATTTAATGACGTCTTTAAACTGAGGCCAGTTTGAACGTGATCTAAGTGTGGTTATTAAAAAAATGCTGACACTACTTGAAGCTTTGACTAGTTAAAAAGTTTAGAAGCATTTTAGTAAACGATTTGCAATTCTTTTGGTGAGTGCACAGAAGTCCTCGGTACATATTTTGTAGAATAAAACCAAGGAGCGAAATTCTTAACACAAAAAGGCTTAACAGATTCAACAGAAAGGCACCGCGAGATTTGCAGATGTAAAAAGGTTAACAACAGGGCTAGTGATGACAGCCCCACGATACCCTCTAGACCTCGTGTTTTATTCATTTTCTTTTGCATTTTCATCGATCCGCTTTTAAGGGTTCCAAGAGGACGTTGAAGAGAATTATCTGCTGTTTGAAAGTTTCAAAGGTTCGCATTAATCCCTCCGGAAATGGAAATGCCTCTGCCAGAATGGCTAGACATTTCTGCTCAAAACTACGGATCTGTCAACATGATGTGTTCGGATTAGTGCAGATGTCAACATAACCGTTGCATCGCTCTCCACAAAACTGTTCGCGTATTAACATCATCCCTGTCCCTTCTGTGAGTTGGTCTTCACGTGTTACTGGCTACGGAGTATGATGGGGTCCAGGGTAATGTGCAGATTCCGGTTTTCGCTGTCAGGTCCTGGTTAAATCTACCATATTTTGTCTTCACACACCCACGATGGAGGCTTCCAGATTGGAAATTGGGAAGGGACAAGAAGGGGAGGATTGTTCTAGCAGCTGTATACATGACAGTTTGTGTCTCATCAAGATGAAATATGAGACTCGCGCTCCTTGCCGGGCGAGTGGTGCTTCGTTGTAAACCACCTCTTCACACTGTGTGCGATATCTGCTTGCGCACTTCGGGGGCTCCATCAAACGATTTCTAGTGGACACGTGGCAGCTGTCAAAACTATAGCTAGTTCCCTCGTCAGTCTTGGTCAGTGTAGCGATGTAACCGGAGATAAATGTTCACACTTCGATGGGGACGAACTATGTAGGCCAAGGAAAAAAAAGGTTTTCAGGTCTTCTATAGGAGAGTCAAACTATATGCATAATTAAAATATGGTCAAAAGGAGAAGGAAAGGAGGAAAGGTCTTTTTTAATCCAACAAACGAATGTGAGAAGGAACGATGAACAAACTAAGAGGCCTGGCGATGAGTAAGCTCGCTTACTGATTCAGAAAACGAGAATCTGGAAAAAGCCGAAACTGTCTCTCTACAACAATGCAGGGAACAGATGAATCCAGAAAGGGAAGATGTAGATGAATGGACAGACAGGCTGGCAGGCAGACGGGCAGACAGGCAGACAGACATCGCAACAGCTGTATACACTCTAAATATTTTTAACACTTAATGTAAAAGATGTTCAAACAGGTGCCATATGTGCTGCGTGTGTAGATAGTAAGATGTGTGTTCTACGTGTTCTTACCATGCCGCTGCTTGACTAAACGCTTGCTGCTGGCACACATTTGGAACATTATCAGAACACTATTTATACATTTTCCAGTCATTTAAACACTTTCGAGAACACAGACCAGAACACTTTTCACACTAGTTTAGCACCAGCACATCTAAAGCGTTCTACATGTCGATCAATGTAAAATGCGTTCTGCTTCGGTAACAAAATAAATGTTCTAACTTGAACACTTTTTGTTTACAGTGCAGGAAGACAGAACGGCAGGCAGGCAGACAGACATCTCAACAGATACACAGAGAAACTGGCCGGCGTCGCAACAGCTACAGACCCGAGGGGGGTGGGGGGGAATTTCCATAGAGATACTGCTGCCTTGCAACTTTCCGTCGCATTCGCTGCAGTTCTGTTTATATCTCATTGACTTCACTCTTGTGGTTTCCTAATTGCCTCATTTCGGTACCAGCATTACCGTCTTGCCTTAAGTAATCGCACGGACAGGGCCAAGGGAAACACAATCTCTTGCTGGGCTATCAAAGAAGCGATTGTAAAAACATCTCCTCAGAAACTTCCTGGCCTATATTTTCTGAGGCTGTCACTCGAGCGCGCTTGGAGTTCTCGGTTCGCCACTTCGTGGGCGGGTGCAACAATCCCATTACTCCTTCCTTTCCTGATGACCGCACGTGCATGCATGCTTTATCAACGTTCTCCAACTAACACGAGCAACTTTTGTGTCGCGTTTTTTATTTGCTGCCTCAAGCAGAAGTTCTGCAATCGTCACCATTGTAGTCAGTTCAATGCTCTAGCGGGACCATTGTAGACTTCTGTGGAAAAAGGAAAGGCATCTACTTGTGACGGTAAATTAAAGAAAAATGGACTCCCTTAGGTCGACACCAATGTCGAGCGTGTGACTCTAATGTTGGGTTTACACGGCCCGACTTAGTCGGATGAAAGCAGTCTTAACAAATTCAACTGAGTGCATTAAACAATTAGCCTCACATCAACGAGGAATTTCTCTTCCAAAAAGCTTATATTCCCCGAGCCTTTGTGCAAACATATATCTGCAAGGAATATTGGATCCAATTATAGAAAAGCAAATCGTGTTCTGATGCAAAAGTATAGACCAGTTTCTTGTGACTGCTTTCATCCAACTTGAAGTGTAAGCCCTGCATAAGGCTGTATTATGGGTGCAACGAACACTCGTTGGGCCTTCAAGAAATGTCGGGTGTGCAAAACTTACACAGATGATCGAATTTAAGATTACTAATGACCATCAATTATCTGCATTCAGGTGCTAGATTTTGGGAAAACAATCAACTGTTAATAACTATTTACAATTGCATAGATTATCAAATTCAAGATTACTGCTACCATCAATATTTTGCACTGACGTGGTAGATTTTGAAAAACAATCAGTTGTTAATAACCATTTATAGCAGCTTCTTTGTCCAATGGTTTTAGTGAATAAATCTTTAACTGCCTGCAAGTTCATTCCATTTCGTGTGCTACTCATAAACACAACAGGAAATCTCGCGGAAATCGCCTTCCTATACACGCAAATGTCACTCTTCCATTCTGAGGGGCCTATATATTTTTGTTCACTATAGAATTGTAGAATACTCGAATTGGTTTGTTTTGTTTTTCCTTGGGATGGAACAGGGAAATTGCATTTAACCCTGAGTAAGCAGTTGTAAGACCACAACAAGTGTTTATAGTGTCTTATTTGTTTTGTTTTTAACACGGTATGCAATTTTAATTGCGCATTTGCACACATCTCATTATTTAAAGCAGACGACACTACTGCAGCTCACTGTTCTGACAGAATCACATAAATCAATGAAACAAGACAAATGTTTTAAGGTTAGAAAAATCAATAGCAACAATGGAGATAGAAGGAGGTGAAACGGGGTCAGGAACTGGGTTCTTAAGATTTAGAAGACTGGGATTATTTCCTGTGTGGAGGGTTTTTTTGGGGGGAGGGGGTGGTCAGTTTTTTAATCCATTGTGCGGTCATGAGATGCAAAGGCGCCACAGGGAGAAAATTCGCGGTTAATGAGCAGCGATGAAGCTCACGTGAAGGCGGTGGGAATGTCTTTGTCTTGGCGAGCATTAACAGAACGTCAGTCTGAGGCCTGTGGGAAAAACCCTGCGATGGCTCATTAGGTGCTCGAATATCCTCTTAGGCTGTTCTCACACGGATCAACGTCAGATGAAAGTGGCAAAAGGTCAGCAGAGCCGGATCAAGACTTCCTACGAGAAAGAAGTTAGCTTTCGTCAGCAGATCAATCTTGTAAAGAAAACAGCGATATTTATGCGAGGAGGTACCTCTGTGTATCCATCCGCCCACCCACCCACCCATCCATCCACAAACATGCACATAGGTGTGTTTGTATGATTAGTCATTTTGTAGCACAAACAAGAGGACGTAGAATGGGGTGGTATGCATGGTACCTAGCACGGAAATGGCTAGAAAAACCTGTAGCATTTTCGTCATCGAAATAGTATCTCCTCTTTCACTTCCATAACTATCAGGGGAAAAAAGGACTTTTAAATTGTTCTACAGGCCCCCCCCCCCACCTTCAAAGCTGCTTATATCTTCAAAAAGCCTTCCCCTACCCCATCTTGTCATTTTCCCAAGACTCCCGACGTCCCTGTTTTCCGCTACAGTTGGCCGAAGTTCATCAGCGGCAGCCATATTTTGCCAGAGCCCCCCCCCCCCCCCACTCCACACACACACACACCTCCATAGTTTGTAAAGTTCTAACGTCTACTATTTCAAATGAACACAAACCGCAAGCTTTTCTTCAATCTGAAACAACTCTTCTGCAAACTGATTTTTGGAAATTAAGTTTTCGCACTCTCAACGGGGCTTGGCTAACTGAATTTGGGTAAACACATTAGCCGAGCGCAGAACGTGCTAGTGTTCTTTCTCGTGTTTGTGTTATCCCTGTTGTTCATTCGACCAGCTGAGAGCCACAAGCATTTTTTTATGTCACTGTTATATCCAGACTGTGCACTCTCGCCGTGTGATGACTGCACCAGACCCTACGGGATTGTACCTTGGCCTATGCGGCAGCTGCACTAGGCACGAATGTGAACTGCTGTAGGTCCTTATATAAGCATTTGTGGCGTTTGAAACACCAAGCACATGTACCAAAGTGCTAAAGAGATCCTCCAGCTGGATTCATCGCCTTGGTTGTGAACGCGTGGCACTGAGCTCCCTAAGAGCTCATTAACCTGCCCGGTGACTTCCATCGTGGAAGACTTTCGCCTGAGCTTCCGCGTTGACAGCACGATGTTTCTGTCAGGGCTTTCTCCCTATCCTTAACCCCAACACACAATACTTCTTTCTTCCTAAACAACACTTGCCAAATAATGATAACGAAAAAAGCATATTAAAATTCTCCTACAAATATACATGCATATTTAGCTTTCCGCAGAGAAGCCATGCGCAAAGACGTTTGTTTTATGTAAGACTGTATTTGGTTCCAGTAGATAGTTGCTTCCACATGATGTGTGAGCTATCAAGGGAAGATAAAGGCCAAGGGTTAGCGTCATGGTAAAGTGTTGATCTGATGTTAATTTGGTGGTATTTGTTCCCCCAAAAATGGTTTTCTCATGCTCCACAAGGCAATGGGAGACTCATTGAGATTGACAGCGCCTATTTTTCTGTGCAAGTCTAAAGGATTTGCCGACTGCGCACAACTGCAACTGTCTTTGGAAATGATATGCTTTTTCTCAGATATTTCTTTTTCCATTCAGAAAACAGGTTTGAATGTCAAGGGGCTGCACTCCATCGAGAATTTACTTGTTAAGCAATCTACTCAAAAGATTTTCTAGCAGGAGGGGGGAAACTTCGCCGTGTGAAACTGGATATTGCGGTGCTACCTCTGTCAAAGTGCTGTGAATTCGACCTGATCGCATCTCGACAGGTCATAACGACCTGCTGCCCTAAAGCAAGGCGCACACACCGTGCTGCTGTACGACCTGCTGCCCTAAAGCAGGAAGCCCTACACGTGCTGGTTTACGAACTGTTGCCCTAAAGTAAGGCGCGTATCACCGTGCTGGTTTATGACCTGTTACCTGTTGCGGGCGCCTTACACAACGCTGGTTTACGACCTATCGCCCTAATTTAGGGCGTCATAAAACGTGCCAGTTAACGACCTGCTGGCTAAAGAACCAGTGGTCCATAAGGCCAGCTCTGCAAGGCGAAGACTCGATGTCTGCAGTACTATATTCAAGATGTTGGTGCACATCTGCACACACGTCAGCGATGACCTTGATGACGAGAATGACTATGATGACAGACGTGGTGGAACTGATTGCGCTAGCCCTGACAGCAGGGAACAGATCCAAGTCCCCTAGCAAATAATCAGCTAGGAGACAATTCTTACATTTTTTCGCCATTCACAAAAAGTGGGAGGTTTGCAAACAGGGGCATCGGAAAGGCTCATTCCAGACGATTTTGCCCGAAACAGAATTAAAGTGAGGCAGCAACGCTTCTTGAAGTGCCAGCCCGGTAGGCATACAACGAGAAAGAACAGTGTGATCTAGAAGAGATTTGCAAGTCAGCTTTACACGTTGTACTACGTGGACTGGAAAATTATACTGCAATAAACGTGCGTGAGTATTCACCCCACTCTCGTGTCTTTCCCCTTTGCTTTTCGCTCGTTTTTTTCCTCCGTCTCGCTCGTGCCTGGGCACGTGCGCAATCTCTAGCTTCAGTTTTCGGGGTGCCGATCGAGAGAGAAGGATAGCGCTCCACCCCGCCCCCCCCCCCCTTCACGCTGCACGGGAGTCCCCTGCCGCCCGTGAGACGGCACGCATCATTACCCCCTCCGCTGAGCGGAAAACCACGAGATCCGTGCTGCACGTGCAGCACAGGATGTTCGCCCGTTCGATTCTCCGCCAGGCGTCAGAAGAGCGGAAAAAGGTGGGCATGTTTTCTTCTCTCTCCTACCCTTCGAGACGTGGCGGGACGTGCTGAAATAATGCAGGAAGACCTAACAGGAGATGAACAAAGGCGAGTTCCATAAGGCGCTAAGACATGAGCAGATACACTTCAGCGTATGAAATACGATCCATTTCTCATGCAGCCTACTGTTTTCCGAACTGTCGTCCTCTAGCCAGTGAATAGCCGTCTTTGACCGCGCAATTCGACGGCCGGCATCAAGCGCGCGGCAATTTTCTGCATGTGTGTCTCAGACTTCTAAGTGCCAAGCAATCCCCGACTTTAGGGATCTTGATTACTACAAAGTTACCCCCCCCCCCCACCACCACCATTGACATAAAAATCTCCCTGCCTTTTTTTCTCTCGCCCGTCTGGTGGATTTTAACTGTAACCTTTCAGAAACTAAACAGTAATTACGATGTGTTTGTGTTAATCAGCCTGCAACGACACTGTAACCAGGAGATAACCACACTGTAACCAGTCTGGTGCAAGTTCTTTCTCTGTCACGGCTGGCCGAGGTTTTCTGTGGGTTCTTCGTTTTCCTTCCGCTTCCTATTCCCCCTCCCCGCCCCTCCCACAACACTCACATTCTGTTCTCCATCATTATCTCCCTTTCTTCCTCCATAATGAGATGGCCATAATCGAAACTAGACGTCAGACTATAAACAAGTCTTTCTTGCACAATGAAGATATATTCAAAACACGTAGCTCATGGCATCTAGTAAAAAAACAAAACAACAAAACATTTAAATGGCTTTTGTGTGTGTGTGTGTGTGTGTGTGTGTGAGGGTGTGTGTGTGTGTGTGAGGGTGTGTGTGTGTGTTTGTGAGGGTGTGTGTGTTTGTGAGGGTGTGTGTGTGTGTTCTCTGATTCTCTGATGGAAACGCCACTGGCTCTCTTGGCCCTTCCGGTCACTTGACGTGTTTCTGTGATGGATGGCCGTCGAGAAGAAAAATCATTTCAAAGCACCCATTACACAGGAAGACCACTTCCTAGTCTGATGGAAACCACATTATATGTCGGTTTGTTTCGAATGCATGAATGGTGCTATGATGTACGATTCAATTCGGCAGGATATTGCTTTTAAAACACTTTATTATATTCGCGGAATATGTCCTAGTTTTTTTTAAATCGTCCACCGAAAAGAGCTAAAATCACTGTTTACAATTTTTCATATAATCTTCACAATCTGTATAATAATGCATTTCATCATCCTGTAACATAATGAACAAATCACAACAGAATTTACTATTATCCTTCGTTTCCTGCCAAAACTGTATTTCTTCGCTCCACAAGGTTGCAAAAATCCGTTAGACGTGAACTTATGTCAAGGAATCACTTCGCTGGAAAAATAAGGAAACAGGGAACGAAAGAAACAAAGGAAAGAACAGGAGGAATAGAAGAAGAAACGTAGCCAACAACATTGTATTCAGCGAAATAATGTCACTGACGTCACTGGACGGAAACAAGTGACGTGCAGCAAGTCTTTCCTGAGCATGGGTAACACGGAGTAGAATCACTGTATATGTAAAATAATGATTGTACATCTTCAAATATATCAACCCGCGTGTGTGTGTATGTGTTTTATACAAATCCGCACGTCTGAAGCGATCCACACCAAATTCGGCAAGCGGGTTCCTTTTCACCCGCAGATGGTCACAGGCTGTATTTTGACCTTATACCGAGGCCCAAACAAAAATAAAATATGGTGATGCCTATTAACAAGTCACGTACGAATCGATCAGCGCGCAAGGTTGGTCACCACAGTCTTTTCTCTTACCTTCTCTTGCCTCGCTTGACAACTGAGAGACGACAGGCAAGGGTAGGGGTTAGGGAAGGGTTAGGGGTGGGGTGTTAGTAAAGGGGTGGGGTGGAGTTACCGAAGAGGTAGGGGTGGGCGGGCTAAGAAACCCCGTGGCAGCGCCGGGTCCTCTGGCTAGTAGCATATATTTCTGTTCTAAGGTATGGAAGGATAACCTCTGCATAACAGACAAAAGACACAATATGGATCGCGCTACGCATAGTGGTGACTAAACAAGCCTTCTATTTCCTTCTTGTCCTGTAATAAACGCCACATCTGTCTGTGCCAGTAAAGGACAGAACTGCCAGCTGCCAGTTAATGTAGCTTTTTTTTTTACTCCCTTTCAGTCTTGGTGGCTGCTGGTAGCAGAGCAGTCGTGAGTGCTTCTTATCACTGAAGAGGGTCTTGGGATCAGGTCAGACACAGACTTTTCTTTTCTTATGTTCACAAGCCTAGCCGTGGAGGCGAAGAGTCCTCCGACTGTTTCCGTTTCTTTTTGCTTCTCCCCCCCCCCCCCCCCCCCC
>SMGT01008021.1:53920-91234 GCA_004794575.1 Lanistes nyassanus
CCCCCACATCAGTACCTTCCATCTTCTTTGTCCTCTTTTAAACTCGTCATGAGATAGTCGTCTTTGCTGACTCGACCTTAATGACCGACCGACCGACCGACCGACCGACCGACCGACCGACCGACCGACCAACTGACAAAATTAAAGAGCTAACCAATTAACCAACGAACCAATCAAAGAACGAACCAATTAAACAGCCAACGAAACAACCAATGAACGAAGGAACGAACGAACGAACGAAAGAACGAATCAGTCTTTTCAGGTCTTGGTTGGAAAAGACAGGATTCAATCGATCTGGGGATATTTAAAAATTCTTTTCTCGGTTCACGCCAGCACACTACGCCACAATACTCCAGACTCATTGGCACAACGATCACGCAATTCCATTCTCATTCTACTTCGAATAGGTTCAATGAAAAATTAAAATTAAAAAAAATTAAATAAAATTTCTTTCGACGTTACACGGCGCCACGCGATTACGCGAGACTAGCATTTATATCAGCCCCAGGCGCCACTTTGGTGCGGATGCTTATACTCACCCCAGCCGAAGGATCGCGGTTCAGATCCACCGGGTAAATAACTGTGAACACTTTCTTGGCCGAGGCATCATGGTTCCACGGCCGCTGGAGGGTGACCTTGACCCAGTAGCGTAGATAGCCATGCTGACCTTCAAAGGACGTGGGCACGCTGCTGGGTAGCTGGAACTGGAACGGGTACGTGTACTGGCCGGCGGGCAATTCCCGTTTGCCCCCGGGGACAGCCTGGGGCCCTGTCAGGAAACAACAGCACAAGCGGAATATATCGGCATGCAAGCAATCTGGCTCCACTTATTTTACTGACGACAGAATGTGGACTGACGCCCAGCCAAAAGCTGCATCCAAGAACGTCTCATCCTCATGCACGTGACGGGGTCAGTGGACAACGCTGGCAGTAAAATGACTCTTCGTTGAGGGAGGGGTGGGAATGGGTGTCCTACCGCACGCCCATAGCTGCTTGTTTCCAGAGCTTCTGCTGCTTAGCTAAGGATGATTTATTAAGATTGTGCATGTTTCGTAGAAGCAGTGCACGTTAATACTGTCAGGCAGATAGCTGGTATCTTTTAACTCGGTAACTGTAAGACAGTGAATCACGTCAGAGGCCATTTGTAAAATATCAAGATATTACCTTCTCCGTCCTTTTTTCCTCTTTCAAGACCGTGTGCATTAGTACACGCGTGTATAGACGCACATATATATATATATATTTCCGTGTTCATGATTGTGTGTGTGTGTGTGTGTGTGTGTGTGTTAAGGGGTGAAACAGGGGTGAGATCGTGCAAACCTAGAAGCAAGAAAAAAAGTAGGACAAAGGATGGTCTGAAAAAAATGATTCAAGAAAAAGCAAAGGAAAGGTTATTTCGGGACGCTATTGCCTTCCTGAGGGCCATAATTGTGTGTGCGCGTATACAGAAATTTCCCTGCAGAAATGCACCGAACTGCACATGACACAAATTGGCGAAGATTACAAGAGCAGCCAAGGCTTCCAGTAAAACCAGTGGAAGAGCTTTTCCGTATTCTCCTTACAAGGACAACCCCCGTCCACGAAATATTTGTGCATGCAAGTTCAGACAGAATTAGGTTTCTGGTGCAGTTCGCTGACAAGAATATGGCTCTTCCATCTCCTTTTGTTCGCATACGACTGATAGAAGAGCGATGGAAAGACAGGCTTTTTTTGGCCTCATCAAAGATTTAAATTCTTTAGTGCTGTCTAGCGATTCCTTGACCTATTTAACTTATTTCTCCATCGTTTCTCTCCCCTGCTCTGTTCTTCTTTCTCCTAAATCTCTAGCTGCTCCAAGATTCGCGAAGAATAACTGGCGGCAAAAATACATCTCACTCTTCACAGGCAGAAGGACAAGTATCTGCGCGAAGAATGCAGTTGGAACGGGCGAAGGGGGAGGTGGCCAGAAAATACACCGTTAAAGGGGGATGAGTGACGTAATCTTTCACGAGGTACGCACCTTGTAAGCGGCTCACGTGGTAATAAGTACCGTTCCCTATAATGGCAGGCGTCTGGCAACTTTTAGACTGTAGACCACAGAGACGGTCGCGAAAGCGATAAGCAGGAGACATGAGACTGGAAACAAATTTAGAGCAGTAAGAACACTTAAGGCGCTACAGAAGTTTCTGGTATAACATATCAGTTCTTACCTTTTGTTACCCATGTCCTTAAATCCACGCCAATTTTTAACCCTTTGTCTGGGTCACGTGCATTCGTATCAATTCTCTTTACGTAAACTACGAATAGCGCACTGGCCTTACCAACAATTTTATGGAAAGAAAGGGAGTCACGAATGTTCATACAATCCACACTGGATTCGTGTCTACTGTTAATGTCACATCGTCTCTCCCCTTTCCCTGTGTCGAATCTTTCTCCTTTTCTCAAACCTCTTTACAATTCAAAGGTGCGTGACTACACGACCCTCATCATCTTCTCCGCACGTGTATCTGCACTTGAAGTACAGAAGATGAACTGGTCTAACGGGCGCTCTTGTGACCAGCAGAGCGGACACGAAAACTCCTGCAGGCCAGCTCTTTAATGCTCCTTCATTCCTCTGATCCTCCCTACTTTCACTCCAGCCTGCCAATGTTGATAGATAATCCGTTTTCTGCCCTAGCAACGTTGACTCCCACCGAAGAGTGTCATTCTGCTTAAGCACAACTTAGAGATATTGAGTAATTTATGCAAATAAAATGGTAAAGCATGCCTGCAAATCTGTTCTGTGTGTTGTTACATGTGCGTCGTTCACTTGGTATGTCCTCCTCACTCCTAATCTACATACAGACGGTACAATGTGAAGTGTATCATCTTTCGGATCATTTTCTCCCCGTTTATTTCTTTACAAATCTGGACATAAGACAAAAACAAGTGACTGCCGCTTGGAGGAAAATCCAAAGTAAATTAAAACAAGGGAACTGCACCAAGCTAGAACAGGACAAGGACATGTTAATTGTCTTCGTCCTTGTCCTGCTCTAGCTCGGTCCAGTTCCCTTGTTTTAATTTAAATCTGGATACCTGTGTATTAGACTACGACTATACTTTCGACCACTGTTTCCTCCATGTGCCAAAGGGCGGCCAGTCTTATGACAGCCCAGCTCCCTGTAGCACCATCGTCCCCCCATGTTCAAGATTAAAAACTGTCAAGTAATAAATTCTTTTTTTAAAAAAAACCATCGTAAACAACTTTAGCTCGTGGCTTTGTAAAAGTCTCCCTTCGTTTCCTGGTATTACACGCCAGGTAGCTAGTCTCAGCGTCGTTTGGTGAGGCTAATTACGAACGCCGATGAAGTATCGGTGGGAGGGGGGAGGGGTCGAATGGAAAGTAGACGAAGACAGTAACGGGGAGATTGGGTGGAGGAAAGGCGCCCCCTACCCCCCCCCCAACACTTCCTCATTCCGTCTGGTTCGCGATACATCACACGTGAGCTCCTGACACTAACAAGGCCTCCGGTGCATCGCAGGACATGTTTACGGGCTCATTAACGACACGTGTTGAACAAAGACAGCAAAGCAGCCGTGGAAATGAACCATACTCAAGATGGCGACTGCACAGCAGACAGTTTACGAGGCGTGTGCGGTGCGCGCGCATTCAAGTCGGAGGGACAGCAGTCCGTAAGCAGGCAGTCAAACCCGCACTCAGCATGATCTGGGAGGGACTACCAAAAACAAAAAAAGTGCTTAGAAAATGAGTTTTCTTGGATCTTCTGCTGGTGACCCCCTGTTAACTAATATGGAATCTATGGGTATTGGGGAGAAATCTATACTACGGAGGACATGGGATAGTGGCACAATACGAAGATAGAGTGATTGTGTTCCTTTTTCTGTCAACGAACACAAAAGGGGGATGATAAAGGCACAACAAAAATAGCTCTTTTTAAAAGAACACAATGAGAGTTAATTTCTCCAAGAAAATCCATGGGTTTTGCCCATTTACAAATAATTGAGACCTGAATGCTATGTCCTCCTTCCTAAGCAGTGTTTTACCTGCCTGGAGGAAATTTTTTTAGAAAGTAGTCGACTCCGCTCAAATTATTTTTAAACAAAAATCCTGATTCCCCACCAGAGACTTTAGCAGTTCGGTTGTTTATTAGAGAGTCTAGTGACTGTACGAAATATAAAAGTAGTAAAACAGCTAAACAAATGAAGTTGTAAACTTAGTCTTTTATGAACAGAATACTGTCTTTGCAACAGTCACCACCTGTCATAAGAAGGGAAACTGGTCTGTGTTACCTTGAACCTGCCAGAAATGCAATATGTCGTGACGGAAAGGTGGGTTAGGTAACGCCATGGAAAATGGTCAAATCTAAATGATGGGGGACTAACAATGCACGACTGTGGAACTAAGGACCCAATATGGACGAAAATGCCAGCGAATGCACAATGTCATTAGCCGCACGTTCTCGACACCAGGAAGTGCGTGGTTTAAATTCTGAAGTCGTTCGCGGTGTCTGAGGAAGCATGTATTAGCGTCACGTGCAGTAGCGCGGGTAGGTGGAAGAAGCTGTTGTCGATATCAGCGCACTGCGAAGTGTGTAATGGTCAACAAGACGTGTAGAACCTTTAATCCGGTCACCAATCGTAAACAAGATGCTAGGCCAGGTGTTTTCTATCATGTAATCTCGGCCTCAGGTTCCCGAAATCTCTGTTAGTGCTCTGTATAAACGAGTTTTGTGAAGATGGTAAATACTATGGCCATGTCTAGATCGTTAGTTGTGTTTTATCGCCCATCCTCGAAGCATTACCGAGTTATTTTTCCTGTTTGAGTTGTGCAGACAAGATAAATCGATATATATTTTTTGAGGGGGGAGGGGTCTTTCTTTTCTTTTGTTGATTTGATTGGTGCTGTTTATTCTGTTGAACCTTCCAAGGGCCGCAATAACATCAAGCTAGAAACTTACACTAAACGTCAAGGCGCTCAGGTAACGGAATCCCGACCCTCGGCATCAAGGTATTTTTTAAATTTCTTTCTTGGATACCCAAATTCCCAAATTCATTACCTTTCTCGTGCTTTGCATTCCTGAACGCTGTATATTTTTCTTTAGTAGCAAGAACTTCATTTATCTTGATTTTGAACTACGTGCAGCCTTACATTATAAACAGTTTTGTGCCTTGGAACTTCCTTTAAAACGGGGCTTTCGTGGAACATCCGGTGTGTTTAATGAACCAACTGCGTTTTCGACGAGCGAAGGACAGTTCACTGGAGGGAACAACGACTGAAACTTTAATTACGATCGAGGTAAAAGAATTTCTCATCACCGCTTGCCTAATTTTTAACAGACGTGCAGGAACCTCCACAGGTCGGTCTGCATTTGGTTTTTCTCAACTTTTGCTTTTTTACAGCTTAGAGAATTCTTCACAGTTTCTGACTCCTAGCATCAGAGGCTGACACCTGACGTCAGACACTCCCAGGTTTGTGCTGTTTTACTGACTGTAGTCTAACGAAGGTAACCGTCACTTCCCAACTTTGTCGTCTTCCTAACCATATGTTATAAGGAAGGTAAGCGTCACTTCCCAACTTTGTCGTCTTCCTAACCATATGTTATAAGGAAGGTAAGCGTCACTTCCCAACTTTGTCGTCTTCCTAACCATATGTTATAAGGAAGGTAACCGTCACTTCCCAACTTTGTCGTCTTCCTAACCATATGTTATAAGGAAGGTAAGCGTCACTTCCCAACTTTGTCGTCTTCCTAACCATATGTTATAAGGAAGGTAACGTCACTTTCCAACGTTGTCGTCTTCCGAACCATATATTATAAGGAAGGTAACGTCACTTTCCAACTTTGTCGTCTTCCGAACCATATATTCTAACCAAAGGGAACGTCACCCAAAGAGAAGGCGCACATTTGGGGGGTAGTACTAGAAACTAGATCAAGCCGACATTAAGAAAGTCGATTACAGCTTGCAAGTCGCATGCACGCACGCCACCCTAGCCGGCAGACGGAATCAAGCTACAGTCCGCACGTTCAGATTACAGGCTGCCAGACCTACAAAATGTTGGGGGCCAGCAGACATACGAGGAGGCGGCGGTGGACACACTTTAATTCTGCCTTTTCCCACGGCTGATGGCACGGCTGCAGCGACTACCGAGACCCCAAATGGCCTGACTGCGCGACTGACGAGCGGCAAAATCTGTTTGTCCGCTGACCGCTACTCACGGCTGTCTGACAGCGAGGCTGTAACTGCTCATTACCGGAAGTGTAGGAACAAGAGTTCAGCGAAGGTCGGAGAGCACCGGACATGCATTATGGCGAGAAAAGATTAACTTTACAGAAAAAAGATCGACGCTACAGACAGCCGTGGATTTGTTCTTCGCCTGAAGCAAAACGCCAGCTATATATATATATATAACATATAGACATGAGATTCCTTTACAAAGAAACGTTCGTAACCTGAAACATTGAAATCAATGAAATAGGATCCGTTTCAAGATGAAAGAATCGTTCCTTTTTATTAACATTCGGCCGTTTACCTGATAAAACGCAAAGAATACGTGTACTTCACGTATTAAATAAATAGAAAGAAAACAACCGAATAAATTAATTGTAAAATAAAAAAGTTAAACTGAACACAGTGCCATTGCTAAGAAATATTTTACTGCCGTGCAGTAAGGTCAATGAAAGCGAGGCGCGCACGCGTGCAAAACTAGGTTACTAGGCTAGCGCTATACAAGCGATGTTGGTACTGCGAATTAAACACAGTGAATTAAACACATCCTACTGTTAGTAAGTGCTGCCGTTTATTCTATTCGTATTCGGATTTGTATTTGACCTTTCTTAACACCCAATATTCGTATTCGGTCGGATGGGGAATACCTGGTACTTGGTGCATGTCTAATTTTAGCATGGGGGTTGGGGGCGGGGGGTATAAGGTATGATTTAGATTCTGCATCTTCAATATATGCTAGAATATTAAAACCTTTAATTGAAAATCATTCATAATCGACTTAACTGAACTGGAAAAAAACAGTAAAAAGTAGTAGAGAGAATTCGATCTTTTCGGAGTAAGCCGCAGGAGGTTCAAGAAGGAACAGACAGCAGTGGGGAAAATGTGGTGCCGTGAAGAGATCGGGGACTACCTAAGACGGCAAGATTGAATCGTAACCCCAAGACGGGATATGGAGAATAACAAACATTAAGGCAAACATGTTTACATACACAATCAATGCTGAAAATGAAACAAACATAAGACAAAAGGATGTCAACATAAGGAAAGTAAAGAGAAGAGATACAGTGGGTAAGGAGGCAGGGATGGAAAGCGATTGCGGCATAACAGCGAGAAACAAGCATTTCGTTGTTTGGCAAATCAGAAAAAGTTGCCAGGGAATCCCAGAATGTCAAAAATACATATCGCTCATAAAAAACCAATTCACGTGACGGCCAGCTGACAAGACACGGGAGAGGCGGGACAGAATAGGCTACATGTCGTAACGACCGATATTTTTTTTTAACTAAAAAAGTCTTTTCTTTAAGGATCTTTCGTAGCCTTTCCATGGCATCCTATTGGTTCGTACTGGAACAATTTAAACTATTGAGAGTGATTCTGAATATGCACGCGCACTAGCCCAATCGTGACGCAGAATCCTACCTCGAGCCGTCCGGGTGGACGCGGCATTTTTAGCCTTTTTTCAAAAATTCATTAAAAAATTCCCCAAAACAATAAAAACATTATTTAAACTTGGTATTTAAATAAAATAAATAAATAAAAGTCATTTCTTACTGTGTTTCTTGGACCTTGTTCCATAATTTTGTAAATCCTTTGATGGAAACACAACTGAAGTTTAAGAAATTAAAAAGTCCTTGCCAGTCTCTGTACGATAGTTTGCGACATATCCTCGCTCGTTTTTCTCTTCGTAATCACTCTCTTGTGTCTTTCAGGCACAAATACACTTGTTTTCATCCACTTTATCACAGTAAATTTGCGAAACAACGTCATTTTGCTCTTCAGCGTGTAATTTGAACAGGAAATCTAGGATTTCTCAAGTGACAGAACACACGTGCATAGTCGCTTCAACTTATCTGCCAGAAATGAGTCTTATGTCGGTGTAAACAAACTAAAAAGGGAAGCAACTCGTGAAGAAATGATTCAGCTTTCGATTGCAAGAGTTCTTTACCTTAGACGATTAGCGATTCCCCGTAAATAAATTTTCAAAGTTGCTTGGTTTATTTCCCGTATTCGCTAGTAAGCGTCACCTATGCTGTAGAGCTTATTTCCCGTACACGCCGCGAATGGGCTCTAGGGAAAGAAAAGCAAAGCATTGAAATCGCGCTTTATCCACTGCGCAAAATTGTGCGTGTAAGATCAAACGCGGAGTCTCACACAAGCGGCAAGGCGCCATTTACGTTAGGTATGCGCGCGTCTTCTCACAGCGTAAAAGCATAGTTTTGCGCAGATTCAAGCCTCAGTCTCGTTGTCAGGCGCAGTGTGTCGTTGTCAGGTGCAAATGTCAGGTTCGGCGAGCGCCGTGTCTTTTTGTCAAGTACAGTATCTTGTTGTCAGATGCAGTGTGTCGTTGTCAGATGCAGCGTCTCGCAACTTCCCCGTGTTTCTTTACAAGCGAACAACTTTCTCCAGAGACCACCCTCCTCACAAACCCAGACACTTTATAAACTGAAAAGTGCTTGATGGTGGAGGGTGGATGAGGTGTGTGGGAGGGGGCGCGGCAGGGGAAGAGCCAGATTTTCACGGCGCCTGACGGATGGATGAATGAATGAACTGTCGCACTGCCAACAACTTCAAATCACGTTCGAGTTAAGTTTTCTTTTCGACCGGCCCTTTAGACCCATCACCAAGCTCAGCTCTGACCGGCGCGTGCACCAGCTTAAGATGGGAAATCCACTTAACAGCGTGGGAATTCGCAAGCTGCGAGCAGCCGCGTGTCCACAGAAATCTGCAATTAATTTGATTGTAGTTGTACCTTCAGCCCTGCCCTTTAAAAGTGCCGCACGCAAACGACTCGTCGGTCAACTTCAAGAATGTGTGCGCACGTGCAGGCAGTTTGCAAGCGGATTCTGGCCGTTTTTTCTGCTTTCTCCAAATAGCAGTCGGGTCTGGCAAAGCGTTTGGCCCTGTTTAGACGCCCTTGATTAAAAACACTGGACTGGTTAGCTTTTTGCTCCGTGCGTGCTGTACCTTCCCCTCAAAACTGCCATTACAAGATTCGCCTTTTTTTAAGCGGACGTTGGTGATGCGGTCAGGACACAAACACCAACATTCACGCCCCCCCCCACCCCAACCAACAGACAAACATAGTGCGGATTCCAAACAGATAGGAACTGACATCCAGCTGCATTCATCAATAGCAATGGAACTTCAAAGTTGACCGGGCAGTCGATGGTCACAAAGGACTGATGGTAACCCCCTTTGGGGAAATGGACAGCTGCAGCTGTACCAACTGTAGCTCTGGAATGGCGGCTGCGTGTGTCTGAGAATGCAGTGGCCCTTGTCTTTGCTGCTGCCCGCCAGACGTCGCCAGCATGTATACCTGCTGTCAGCGCTTCGGCAACGTCTGGGTAAACGCAAAACTCTTGTTTACACCCAACGTACACACACCTGCTCACAAGCAACCGGAGACGTTTATATACAGACACGTGTCCATCAAGTCTGCAGCACAGTTTTCTTGAGGAAAAGGTTTTAACGCGGCAGATAACGGCTGCCAGACTACACAGACTGTGAAGGGAGTTCAGCGAGAAGTCTTGCAGGAAGCTTAACGCAGCAGTAAGGATCGAAACAAATTCTGTTCAAAACAGGAGTCAGTAACAGCAGAATGAAGATGGGGGAGGTGGGTATGGCACAAGCAGTAGGGGGTGTTGTTTTTAGTCTGCATGAAAGTCACAAGGATTATGGATCTCTTGGCGAGCGTGCAAGTGACATTTCACATATTATATACATAAATACATGGGTACATAAATACACGCATACTTATATACAAATGTAAATACATGCATTTATACAAGCTTGCATAAATGCATGTATGTACTTAGATATGCACAGATGCACGCGCACGGACACAAGCGAGTTGGCAGATAGATCTAGCAAATGTATAAATTCAGACCTAAACACTACAAAAGGACAATCCTTTAAGTCCCTAACGAGATTTGGTTTTACATTATTCATTTTATATAGTACAGGTTTAATGCAGCACTTAAAACACATATATATATATATATCTATGTATATATGAGTGTGTAGATACATATATACACAGACAGACGGGGTTGGTGAGACTGGAGAAAGAATGGGAAGAACTGACTGAAAGAGGGAAGAAGGCATAAGGAAAAATGGAGTTATTTGCTAATGAGGCACACACATGGGTGCTGATGTCCAGATACTGAATGTGAAAAATATATACACAAAAATGCCAATAATCAAAAAAGTATTGATACATATATTACAAAGACTTGCTATATCCACACACATTAATATACATAAATAGTTGTTAAACAGCTATGTGTGCATAGTTAATACTATTTAATAACTTTTTTAATGAATCAAGTTGTTTGTGAAGGAAATGAAATCTCTCTTAATATGGCATCTCTAGTTTTCGACTGAAAAATAGGTCTAACGTTTCCATAAACCTCCAGTTTCAGATGGGAAAAAAATCTGGTCTACAGTTATGAATATATAATTCTCCATGTGTGCAGAAATCAAAAGTAACAAGAATAAAGCTTTGTAACAAAACACGAACTTACCTCTGCCCAGCAAAGACTGAGACCAATCAATGTACTCCTCTGTGGCCGAGTGATGACGTATTTCCCGGAAGCGGCTCTCGCCTGGACCCCGCATCAGCTGTTCTGTCCAGTGGACGAAAGCTTTGCCTCGCACCACCAGCCGTACGTCTGAAGATCGAGAACACTTGTTAGTGACCACGAAATGTTATTTAATAATACCATAGAAAGCTTAACACTGAGCAACAGCTGTTTATTATCATGTAGACCATAGCAGACACCTGTGGACTTTCTCCCCATTTGAATTTGATGCGTCTGCATATTCTAAGACGGTTTCAACCCCATTTTAGTTGTTACCAGTCAAGAGTGAGGGCAGAATGTCATGAACGCTGACAATACATTACGCATCCTTTTGACATTTATTGCTTTTATCACTCGGCGACTAAGCAATCATCGCTGCCATCAACCGATAAATTCGTACGAAAATCTCTTTCAGTATTTCGAAATTGTAATCATGAGAGTTCTTAACCATCTCAATTTCTATCCTAAAATATAAACCGTCGAAATACTTTTTAATGTTCTGCCAAACTTCCCCCCCCCCAGACATATTTAATAGATCCTGTGAAGTCCTGGCCGGAGAGCCTGCGAGAGGTAGGGGTGATGCACCAGGGTCGAAGATTGCTACTTGCCTACCAACATGGGGAGGAAGAAAGGGAACGTTTTTATTCTCGAGGTAAACTTCGTGAAATCTAGGATGTGTGGCTCCCCCGTCCACACTGGATGGCGAAGCCAGACAAGGTAATGAAAGACCACATTGCTTTCCCCCGCAACGAACTTCAAGAGCTAACCGTCCAAGGGCGAAAAACGAAGCCAGCAGAACATCGATCTTAGTCGATCTTTGTCATAAGCGGCCCTTGTGTGGAATCCTCATCAAAGTGGAGACGAAGGAAAGACGTACCACCCTGGGGGTGGTGGTGGGGGGGGGGAGGACACGATTCTCACTAGGGCCCAAATATTTGGATTTCCGGCGCTATCGGCAGAGCTGAAACAAGTGACAAGCCAAAAGATATTGCTGGGCGCGACACGTCTGCGGGCTAAGGCAGTCTCAAAAGCTAACTCAAGCGAACGCAAAAATAATCAGAAGTTACAAAGAAGAAAGGCTTGACGGCCAGCGGTTATATTAAAGTTTTCTTTTCGAAATACCCAGAAATACGGGAACAAAATTATTCCTCTTTTATATTAGTCCAGTTATCTTAGGAGCAAAATATCACAAGCATACATGACTAGGCACGCTTTATGTCGGTGTTATATGATACAGCCGATCAGATTGTTTTGGGTTACATCCACCCTCCAAAGAAAATTCCAACGTAGTAGAGTTTTACTGACAAGGGTTAAAAATAATCTATAATAAAGTTTCTCTTCTCTTCGCCACCAGCCGCCAGATCGAACATCTTCATCAAACGAAATCCAAGGAACGTGCAATCGCGCCTCCAGGACAACCTCAAACAGAGAGATTACATTAAATGTTCGTTTACTGTCACTCAGATCAGTGGGATGGATGTATCTTCATCCACGGTCTGCTGTTCTGGCCACCGTCTAGACGGACTGCAACCCGGCAATCGACAAACTTCTCAACAAACACGCTGTTCTCTGTGCCAGTCTTCTCTGGGACCGAGGGCTTGTGTGCCGTCGTCTAGACAGACTGGCCACCCGACAGTCGACAAACTTCTCGACAACTGCTTTTCTTCCTCTGGCAGCCTTCCCTGGGAGTAATACCTTGGCTGTAATGCCGTCCCTTGTCCTATGCACAGACTGGCACGTGGCTGGCTAATGACACACACATATTAAAAGAACCTAACAAATTTAATCAAATTTATCTTCCTTGTAATCTTCCTGTTTCAGCAGCATTTCCTTCCCTTGTTAATGGTGTCTGCCTTTTGTGCACCAGTCGACTTGTTATTTAATCAATGTTATTTTATTGTGATATAATTATCAGATGTTTTGATTATTGTATTGTACTCTGTGCTATTTTGTCAGGCTATAAGGGGACCCTACACCCAGGACTTTTAGAAAGCAATAAACAAAACGAATACAACAAATAAACCAAAAAGAAAGTTCTGCCTGAGTAACAATTAAGCAATCTTAACGTGTCTGTTTTCTGCTGGGCAAGGAAGGGGATAAGCACATGCTGGAAAACAAATCTAAGGTTGAACGACAACCCCAATCAGGCTCCCTTGATTGCATACGTCAGCATACGGTTGTGTCTAGCGCTGCCAGTACTTTGTTGGGGTTGTCGTTTGACGATTTATAGCGCACTGTCCTCATTTGTTCTTGTTTGAAATCTAAGGTTGGCTAGCATGAATCTGAACTCCCGTTCACAAAACTCGTTACCTTATGCGATATAAAGAGACATGCATGTCAAAAAGCAAGAGATGAACAGCCATGCAAATTAGCCTAGACTGTCCTGCTGTACATTACTGCAGTGTGCTGTAAACGTCCTCGAATCTTTCAATCGGCTGAACTGGTCTTTACGTCAGCACGTCCCAGTGCGAGATCACAGCGGAAGACAGAAGACCACGTAATGGGGATGACCGGCCTGATTTTCAGATGTCTGGTCCCCGAACACCATTCTCCCAACTCGTCTGGCGTCGAGGCGTAACAGATCTTATCGGCAGCACATCTAGACTGAAACGGACCGGACTTGTCTTACCCGCTCCCCTCCTCCCCCCCTCCTCCCCCGTGGAGCTGGGTCGACCCCAAGGGGCCTTATGACTGAACTTGTGCTATCGAGATCCCAGACCTTTGACCAACGACTAAAGAACAAACTAGACTTTGTCCGTTCCGCGTGTTCCCGGTCAGGAGTGATAGTACCAGTTCGTGCATGAGGCTCTCGATGTAGCCAGGCAAATGATGTACACAGAGAAAACGAGACGAAGATGCACTGATGTTTCATTCAAATCAACGTCGTCTTCGGCCTTGCCAGAACGATGTTTCCAAATGGTGTAGAGTACAGCAGCGAAAAGATAACATCCCACTCAGTTCACAAAAGTCGAGGGCATCTAAACATCGAGAAATGTAAAACGGCATACACGTGTGGATTTTAAACGTTCGATATTCCTTGGTTTGTGAATTAAATACTGCAGGATGATATGCCACCAAGGATGATAATGATTTAGTCTCATGGAATCAGTGATGGCTACAGGTCACAAGGAGTAATGGATTCAGGTGACAGCCCTTGACAGCATATAATTAAAGCTTTGTGCATTTAAAAACAACGAGTAACAAAGTGTATGCGATCACATATCGATTAATTTGAGTAACAATGGCGTTACATAAAAGCATAAAAGTCGTATGTCCAGGTGTCATTTGACTAAAAAGTAACTGAAACGGCTGGTATCACAACTCCAGTATTTTCGGACAACAAACATTTTCGACAGGTACAAACCACTAAACCATTCCGAACTTAAATAACCTAGGTTAAACATTAAGGCTCTTAAAGGCCGGTGTAAACGCTTCAAAATTTTCGCGGTTTCAAAGTTAAGATAGGTTTGATGAAAAGCACCAGCGTTTACACGCGGCACGACACAGTCGCCTGGCTGAGATCATTTGACCTATTGCCCTGATGACCTTGACAGTGTCTGGCATGGTTTTAAGGTTTCGATAAATAGAAAGCCATTCTATCCGCCCCAAAACCTTGAGCAGGACCCGTTCCGACCTGGTTCAAGACTTGAAAAGCGTTTCAAGGCGTTTCAAATTACCAACTTTGAAGCTTGTCAGCCGACTCTAAGACAGATACTGATATAACAATGGCTTTAGAAGTGGAATAAAGAATTGAACTTGGTCAAGAACACTTCGATGTCGCCTTTGAAGTTACTGGTCACATTTTTTCGGATGACGAGACGGCACAGCTGGGTCCGAGTAACAGTAACCGTCCGAGTCTGTCTCTGCCGTTATCAACGCCCCTACACCCACACCCGGTGTCGTCACGACCTCTGACCGCGTACTGTCAAGAGACTTCCAGTTCTATCATCTAACCCGTCGATCACTGCTCTCCTACAGTTTCCTGGTCTCAGCGCCCGGCTTCCGGTTGGCCCTCAGACAGCCTGAACTGTCACCCCATGACTCCAGTTGCACACACCCCATGTTATCTATGCTTTTTTCTCTACCGATTCGTTTACTCGTGGACAAGGTTTCCAGAAGGTCCACTGGAAAAATATCTTCCCCCCCCCCGCCCACCTCCAAAAGTAAATGTGGTATTTATGCTCTCTGTCTCTCTCTCTCACACACACACAGACACACAAACACGTCACAGATATATAGACAGAGAGAGGGAGAGAGCTAACGACAGCTTACGATTACTCCAGATTTAGCCCAGCTATCTGGGATCTGAAGGCCAAGCACTAGTCACACTGTGGGACTTACGTTTGTCGTATGTAGGGCTCTGTCGGTGCAACTGGGTGCATCAACAAACAAAAGGAAAGGGGGCTTTACAAGAAAAATACTCAGGAGTCACAGTCAAGCATTTTTACCTTATTTATTATTTACTTATTTATTTTTGAGTTCAGGAATTCCCTTTGTAAACGTTAAGAAAAACCCAAAAGCTACACGTATGCTCTCTTAGGTTATGGAGAAAATAAAACGTGTAGACAAACGGGTCCTGAACTGTTCTAAGGGCAATCAGCCCAGGAAGCGTTAGTCAAGATTAATAATCATCATAACTGGGGGGAGGGGGAACCCGCCGTCCAAGACACGTGATTTGAATCAGTCAAAAAAAAAAAGACAGAGAAAAGACGAAATGGATCCATTGAGGAAAAAAAGCACCCTTCATTTCAAAGCCTCGGCGTTCATTTCAGGTCCGACAGTCATCAGTGACATGCGCATGTTGTCTGCGTGGATTTTCAAACAAGCGCGAAGGGACGCGGGGTTTATTGGAGCTTTTGAAGTATGAGGGCCGCGGCTGTAAAACGGCTTCATTACGGCTGCGGCGACAGAAGGGGGTTAATGAGCGAGCTTACCGGCAAGGCGCGGGTCGCAGAGCACTGTTGCGTGCATGCGAAGGGGGGAAGAGGAGGTGGAATCGCGGAGGGGGGAAGAGGAGGTGGAATTCTGATAAGAAGAAAGAGCGGGGTGGATCTGCGGGAACATGAGCATTTTCTTTATCTTCATATAACGTCACTTCGGTCCAGACGAGTGCTGTATTCCAAATTTGTTCGTTTCCCAATACTGATCTCACACGCCCACAGACCGCTCGTGTTTGTTGTCACCTCTTCCTCCCGCCTTCTTTATTGGTCTCTCGATCTTTGGTCTTTCCTCCCTCAGGAAGGAATCAGAGACCTCCAATGCGATTTCTCTGGGCTGAGACAATACTAGCTGGAATGAATGTCGTACAGGGCAGTAGCAGAGGTCATTTCAGTGCATCAGAGAATTTTTAGATTATTCGTTCGACCGAAAGCATTTCATGAATGAAAAACTTTCAAACGAGATCCCTACCTTTATTGTTTTATGAAAGAAGACAACAGCGATTACTTTATTTAAAAACAAATCAGCTTAAGGTTGATTCGACCTTTGCAAGTAGTACACGAAACCTAACAACGAACAAAATCGTTCTGAACTTTACTTTCTGCGTCAAACTTTAAAGTTCTTGAGACGGATGCTGACATAACGATGGCTTTAGAAGTGGAACAAAGAATTGAGGTTCATCACAAAAAAAAAATTCAACTGAAGAACAAGCAAGTTCAGAACTGATGTCGAAGAACAACTAAGATTCGGACTGATGCAAGACTGTTACGGAGTTAAAGAGGGGAAGGTAGGAGAACCGCCTTCTCTGGCGGCCGTTTACTAAGAAAATTAAGGAAGGGTTCCAATCTAGTGTGTACCTCGGTACTGAGTCACACGAATGTTCGAGCTGACAGGTGGCCGAGTCTTGGAGAAAGAGAAACAGCTTTTGGGAGCCAGGCTTGCAGGAAGTATGCGCACGAAGGAAAGCTTAACGATTTATTAAACGCCACTTGCGCGCGAGATCTGAAGGCACTAACAGTGGAAGACTGTTTGCACAAGCTTCGTGTTACTGGGTTAAACAGGTCCACTCCCTGATGCTCTCCATGCCATTAACGATTCCTTGCCTCTCTGATTTCCCAGTCCCTGAAATAGCTCTGTGCTTCCCCAGATTCGTGGTACATGTGATGACAAAGTTTTCGGCAAAAAGCAGATCAGTTCTTGCAGTGTGATGATAAGGAGGCTAAGCAAGCAGACACACAAAATGCTGCCCATCTGATGACCAAGGAGATATTACGGTCTTACGCCCATGTGAATATACGTTTTTCTATGTCCAGCATCTCTCTTCACTCTCTCCCTCCATCTCATGTCAACAAGCAATTGTTTCGCACGCTCACGAATGAAAAAAATAAACTTTTCTTTCTGGTAGCAATTCACGAAAATCGGTATAGAGAAAACAATCAGGTGACATAAAACCTTTTTACATCTATTTTGCGTTCCACTATTGGCCAAATCTTGCAAAATATTGCGTAAATCTTGCAAAAACGTACTTTAGAATTTATTGGATTTTTTCAGATCCACATACCTCATTTTGACAGC
This sequence comes from Lanistes nyassanus, assembly GCA_004794575.1. Lineage (NCBI taxonomy): Eukaryota > Metazoa > Mollusca > Gastropoda > Architaenioglossa > Ampullariidae > Lanistes > Lanistes nyassanus. Next base: position 71,218 of record SMGT01008021.1, read on the forward strand.
ACGGGGCCAAAAACATACGAGTATATATATATAGGAAATAATTATAGATGAGCGAGGATGGGTGTACAGATAGAGAGACGGCAGACAAACCGAAAGACAAACTTCGCTTTTCTGGTTTCTCCCCCAAAGACCTAACAGGTCTTATTTTAACGACCAGAAATGTTCTGCAACACAAATGGTTGTTAATATAATTGGCAGGGCGACACAGAGACCACTGATCTAGCAGGAAAGTACTTTCCACTGACAAACGTTCGCTTGCGGTTTGAAGACGGGTGGCCATAGCACACAGCCTGACAGCATGGCTATATGCGTCCTCTGTGTAAACCTTTGTATAAAGCCAATGACTTGAGGACTGTTTAAATGTATGCCATCTATCCACATACGTACGAACGCACATTTACGGAAGGACATTTGAGATCACAAAGGCACCTGCCTTTACACAACAGAGAATAAAAGAACGGGTCTTCGGTAAATTTATGACTTGTTCTGCTGTCATTTGAAATGTCACTTTACTGATACTGATAGAATAATAATAATAATAATAATAATAATAATAATAATAATAAAAATATTTTTATAGCGCACTATCTCACAACCGCGCTCACAGCGCTTTACAGTACACACAACGCAACACACACACACACACACACAACACACGCGAGATTATTCTTCACACGCACATACAGATTACACACAGGATTACTGATAAGCAAGACGACAGAGATGCGTTTTAAGGGCAGCACGGAAGGAATTTGAGTCAGAGCTGCTGCGGAAACTGGCGGGAAGAGAATTCCAAACCGTTGGAGCAGAGAAAAAAATAGCGCTCTCTGAAAGACTTTGTTTTGACCTTTGGAACGACCAGGACGAAGGCATCAGCGGAAGAGCGGAGGGTTTTAGATGGAGTATAAGGCAGGATGAGGTCTGAGGGGTAGGAGGGTCCTGTCTGAAACAGGGCACTGTGGGATAAACATGCATTCTTGTATTTGATTCGTTCTTAAGTCGGTAGCCAGTGCAGTTTTTCCAGGTGAGAAGTAATGTGGTCACCTCCCCTAACTTTCAAAATCAGTCGAGCAGAGTTGTCCTGCAGCTTTTGTAGTCTGTTTAGAAGATACTGTGGACAGTGATAGAGAAGAAAGTTGCAGTAGTCCAGTCTAGAAAGGACGAGGTCAGAGACGAGAGTTTGAGTGGCTTTGTCTGTGAGGCAATGACGAATGGAGCCAATTCGTCGGAGTTCATAGTTTATATCCGAGCTGCACAGACATTTTTATCCCCTGACCCAGCGTACCTGCTTATGTAAAATACATTTGGGCGAACAGGCTCAGCTATCGTTCTTGTGACAGAAGGGACAGATAGTTTACGAAAGTTCATGGTACACAAGTCGTAATTGGGAAAGAAAGAGTCAATAAAGAAAAGAAGAAAGGAAAACACGGACAAAATGAAAGAGAGAAAGAAAGAAACCAAAAAAAAAAAAGAAACAAGAGTGTTCACGTGACCTACCTCAAAACCACTCACAAGCGGTCTCGTTTAAGGAGACAACAGTTCTTCACTCACACGAAGATTTGTATTCGACTTCTAGGAAACGAAAATTTTAAAATCAATATTTTACCTTTGAGCTTCAAGTTTTCTCCTAGTTCCATGTTGACGTGGCCTTGCAGTATCTGTCCCGAAAAGTAGACGCCAGCTGGGTCGCTCAGAATTATCTCCAGTACTTTCACTTTCCTCATGATGGTCGCTTGAGGCAGTCTTCGAATGGTGCGCCACTCTTTCAGTCTGATCAGACCGTTCTTTATATAGGTAATATAAAAAAAGGTTTTGTAAGGTTTTTAAACTTGTTTTATTGTTGTCTTCAATACTATCATAGTCAAACAAGGTCTCGTGAAAATCTAAATCAGACAGCAGTGTCCGATCAGAGCTTGATTTTCATTTATGTAAGCATAACCACATCGAGGACGCTTGACGGTTGGAGAAAGAGCCGCGGTGCAGCCAAAACAAAAAGACATTCTATGAAAACTCGCGTGAGACGGACGAGATGCAGTAACGCTGTTGCCATGTGGCTGTGGTAGTCAAGCTGCGACAGGCCTGAAGCGCCGAGCGACTAGCCTCCTCCAGTCTACAACCTGCTCGTGGCAGCAAGGCGGACAGGGCCCTGGAAGGAGGTGGCAAGGAACAGAGCGGGCAGTAAACGGCTAACGCCAGGGCGGGCGCAAAAGAGAGAGAAGGTGAAAATTCGATCACAAACTGCGCCGCCCTCGCTACGAGTAAGAAATCCTGGGCAAATGCCCGCCAGAAACGCGGTTTAAGCGAGCGAACAAGATTATGGCGAACAGAGCTTGCATGCACGCGCACGGGCATGCAACGGAGGTGCCATTAACAATCCTCTAAAGGTGCAGCAAAAGGAATATGCGTGTCCGTCATCTTCGAGTCTGAAGACTGTTGAAATCACAGCTGCGTGCGTTCGTGCGAGAGAGAGAGAGAGAATGGTTTTTTACGGGTTGGGAGGGGGGACAAAACGGATAAGGCAGTCTTTCAAATCCTGGGGTAGGGGGAATCCACATGCTCTTTAAATATGAGGCCTTTGTAAATTTTCAAAAAGCAGTGCCTGTTGAGGTTGTTGTTTTTGTTCTTTTTGTTTCCTGTTTACCGAACAGGGGTGGCGATCAGCCACGTTATTTAACAGCTCTCAGAGCTACCCTCGCGCGCTGCACAGCGCAGCCCATAAACGAAGACTGATCTCTAGCAGCGCCACTTATGCCCCGGAGAACAGCAGAACACGTGACGTATGTAGCAGGCAGGACTGCTACTGTTTTTTATTTTCAGGAAACATAATAGAAACAAGTAACGAAAACAAATGATCCATACCTCCCCGGATAGATGTACCTGTTAAAAAAAGCGCAAGAGCAGATTCTCAGCAGGGTCTTTCTCTCCTGAAGATGTATTTCTAGACGAGCAGGGCAAGACAGGTCACGTGTCCATCATCCAGACTCCCAGGCAAAAGAGTTCCGACGACATTTTTTAGAAGTAGTCTGTCCGCCAGCTAACTCGCATCCATGAGATAATCTGAAAACATGCATGGTAATTATTATTTCGTGCATTACAACATGAAATGCTCGTAAAAAATATGCATGACTACATAAAAGTTGCCCTATTTCTTTTCCTTAGTTTTAGCGAGAATAGTGCAGGCCTAGCCTTCTTTTGCAAAATCAGCGCTTAATACTTGCTGCCTCCCGTTTTATTCTGCATGAATATACAGATCGGCTTTTCTCTAACCCTCCAGCCATCTTCCCTCTTTCGCTCCTGCCTCTTTCAATTTATTCTTTTATCATTTATTCTTTTTCTTGGTTGCTTTTATTGTACAGTGCTGCTTACCAGTGATATAGACTAGGTAAGCTTTTAGAAATCCTTCTACAATTATTTTGGTGCCCATAATGTTACAAAAGAACAAAAGATCCTGGATTTCTTACAGTCTTATACTGTACAAAAATGGGGGGGTATCAAAACTGACGCAACACATCGTCTGGACAGTTGTCTGCTCCATGTCGCTGGCGCGATCAGCATTTCGCTAGTTCGGAATCAGAAAAACAAATCTCTAGAAACTTTAACCTAATGTGGTCTACTGTGTTACGAAAATGAACAAGGGTTTTGGGAGGAACAGATGACAAAACGCATTTTGGACTGATGTGTGACCTCATTTCAGTATATCTTCTAGAAAGGGTCCTCTCGGAAATACCGTCCAATTCTCCAGGGACCAGCGTTGATTATTCGGGATTTTTGTCGCACGCAACACTCCCTCGTCACCCGCTCTCTCTCCCATTTCTCTAGTCTTTCTCTCTGCTTTTCCTCTTTATCTTCTCATTTCTTTCTTTCTCTGTCTTCATTTTTTTTCTTGGCGTGCAAAGTGTAGGCAGATAATTATTGAAAGGTCAGAAAGTGGGTAACTTCCCTTGAATTCCCGCTGATCTGTTCGTGTCGACCTTAGCGTGTAAAGCGCCACGTAGCAGACCAGACCAAACTGCACATAAACACGGAACATAACGATAACACGTACACAAACTGCGGATGAAAATGACTAAGAAACTAGGAAACGCAAGTTTTTATCCATCGACCTACGGCTCTTGCATGGCAGTTCGGAAACTTTCAAAATGAAAATTAAGATAACATGACACCGTCTTAAGGGAACTTCTCGGCGTGATCCTATTTCAGCGACTCATACCCTTTACATTCGTTTCTTTTTTATGGCTATATATTCCGATGCCTACGTTGTGTACAAGTTTACATTATTCCTCGCCATAGATTGTCTACAGGAGATCACATGAGACGTGACGCATGCGCATTCCGTCAGTGATGCTCAATTCTGCCTTTAACAGGAGCCACGTTGTCCGAAGTCGGAAGCGTTTCTGAGTTTTCTGATCATCGCGCGGTCGATCCGGCAGCTGCATGGAGGCTCAACGAAAGTCTTTTTGTCGGTGTCCTCTTACGCGTCTTGCACGATTTTTACTCACGTGAAACGTTTGGAGACTTCAAGCTGACAGCAGAGAGTCTGGACTCTCAGCAGAAGTTATGGCGGACACTGACGGAGCCACCATGTAAAAGCGCAGAACAAATGGAACCAATCAAATGACGAGCTCTATTTACGATGTGTAACAAGCGGAGCCAATCAAATGGCGAGCTATATTTCGAAGGTCTTTCCAGGGGCGGGGGGAAGGGAGGGAGAGGGGGATGTTCCGGGAGGAGGAGGGATTTAGGGGAAGGGGTGGGGTTAGGGCGGGGGCTAGGAGTAGGGGATATGTGGGGGCTGGGGGAGGGGTGGGGTGGGGTATAGGCAGTAAAGATCTTCCAGGAAACTGCAAGGTTTTCAGTGGTGACCCCATGAGATTAGCATATTTTACGTGATACTGTATTTTGATTGGCTCCAGTTATTCTGCGCTTTTTCATGCTCGAGCGGGTCCTAATTCAGCCAATGTTGCTGCTTCGGACACTGAGGACTTGGAGCCTAAAGTGCGGCAGTTGGAATCTGCCTTGAAATCCTTGGACAGTAAGGTGGACAACAAACTGTCTAAGCTGTATGATTTGTTGGAGGCAAAACTCTCACGGTCGCGATCAAGGTCAAGGGTCCGGAAATCTAGTTCTCGCTCGCGGTCTCGCGGAAGCATCATGGCGGCAAACAGCGCCGATCGCGATCATCTGACGATACTTTTCTGTTTGATGCAGACTCCAAGCGCACGTTTCATTACACCCAATTTTCATCCCGACACGCTTGAGCCTTATGAGGAAAGGAAGATCCCTGATACTTCAGCCTCTGACAAAAGCAAGAATCTCAACAGCACGTTTGACCTGCAAAATGGACTGCGTGCGAACGCTAAGGTAAACCCTACAACCAATCATAGTGGGAGTACTAGTTCGGATTTAGTGCAGCAGGTGGAAAAAGAGTTTGATTTATCCCAGATGTTCTATCCTATGATTGATGAAGAACTTTCAAACTTAATTCAAGACAGGTTTCGAACCAAAGCATTCAGCTGACGCACTCAAATCTCGGTTTGAGTATCCATGGACCACAAAACTGCCCTGAATGGACAGTCCCATTGGCCAACAAGTCAGAGCAGAGCACTGACCTGAGCTTAGCTAAGACTCACAGGGCAGTGTTGAAATCGCCAGCTGCCATTGCTCAGTTAGCTGATGATTTTGGTAGCTGAAAACATGGCCAAGAAGGCAAAACCTGGCAATAGTGCAACAATGAAATGTCTTCGCTGGGTTCAGCGTCCAGAGATTTAGCTCTCAGGAGAAGACAGGCAGCTGCCCCTTCTGTTGGTGTGTTGCAGCACCACTGGGCTGATCCGGACATTGCCCCTATCACAGACCAAGTTTTTGGCTCTGAATTTTCTGAGTCGTGTAAATAAGCAAGACAGATGAATGTCGCTGATAAGCCTTATAATCGCAAGTCATGCAATTACAAGGCCAAACAATACCACCCATATCGTGCCAAAGACAACTACTGAAGCTACAAATCTTCGAACTCAATGCCTTTTTCAGGCCAGCCACAGTACAGGGGCTCTCACATGAAGAATTTCTACAAGAACAAGAAAACGCCGGCAAAGGTGACTCACTCGCAAATGAGCTGCGATGAGTAGACTCGGTAAATGCCTTTTTGTGTTTACTGGCTCCAAGTCGAGCTTGGCTTCAGAAAGAAATAAACTCAGAATGATGCCAATGGTTTTGTAGCCGGTAAATTGGCGAAATTTGTGGATGTCTGGGAGCATATTACTACTGATTCTGATGCACTTAGCACAGTTACTGGGTCAGCATTGAGTTTAATAGCCCAGTTAGCCGTCTAACCGGGGTAGCATTAGGCAGCATTAAGCAGCACTGACGCTAGAACCATCAATAAAGAAGTGTCCAAACTGTAAATAAGACAGTCATTTCTGTTTGTCAGCATCTCTCAGGTGAAGTGTTCTCCCCAATTTTCACAAGACCCAATAAAGATGGCTCCACAGGATGATTTGGGGTTTGAAGAAAGTGAATGAAGAGATTACTAATCATCGAATGGATACACTGGGGGTTGCTCTTCGGCTAGTCAGACAAGATTGTTCCGTGGCATCAACAGATCTGCGTATTATTCTGTCCCCGTTCATGAAGAATAAAAACAATACGCAGAGTTTTATGGGACGGCCAGCTGTATGAGTTCAATGCTTTCCTAATGGCACTTTCCTGGCATCTAGAACATTTACAAAGTTACTAAAGATCGACATTTGCTTCTCTCGGATCCATGGGTCACATCTCTACTTCTTTCTTAGCTGACTCTGATTGTAGGCGGAACCCAGCTAGACCGTACTAAGAATATCAGAAACACCATGCTGCTTTCTAAGAGTTTGGGATTTGTTGCTCATCCAAAGAAATCTGTTTTAGAACCAACCAAACGGATCCAATATTTAGGGGTTATTTTAAATTCTGGGGACACGACTGTGACCCTCACCGCAGACAGGAAGCAGGGCATCTTGAATACGTGTCTGAGTTTGCGCCACAAACAACGGGTGCCCATCGGCCAGGTTGCCAGGGCAATAGGACTTATGGTTGCGAGTTGCTAGTTTCCCAGCTGTTAAGTATGGGCCCCTCTATTACAGGTCACTAAAAGAGGATTAGAACGCTGCGCTAAAAATGGCAAAGGGCGATTTTGATAAATTCATGTCACTCAGCGATTTTGATAAATTCATGTCACTCGGTAATTTTGATAAATTCATGTCACTCGGTGATTGATAAATTCACGTCACTCGGTGATTTTGATAAATTTATGTCACTCGGTGATTTTGATAATTTCATGTCACTCGGTGATTTTGATAAATTCATGTCACTCTCAGATGAAAGTAACAACGAACTGCAGTGGTGCATAGAAAATATTCAAGCTGCGTACAAGGAGATCGGTGTAACAGTCCGACTGTACAATACATTCCGATCCAAGCATGCTAGCTTTGGCTTGCACCTGTGATAGTGTGAGATCAGGATGTTTGTGGTTATCCCCTGAAAAAGATCTGCACATTAAATGCGTTGGAAATAAAACCTGCGCTGTTGGCTCTGCTATTTCCAATCAAGCACAAAAGGAAAACACGTACGTTTGATCCTGGATAACACTTCAGCTGTGTACTGCATTAACAATATGGCGACTAATCATTCTGATCCATGCAGTAAGACCACTTTTGAACTTTGGTCTTGGTGTGTCTTAAGCAAAGTGCTGATCACATTCCAGGGAAAGATAATGTCGTTGCAGCCTTTGAGTCAAGAAACGTAAATATGGATGCAGAGTGGCAGGTTGATGGAAACAGCCTGTTCATTGCACTCAAGCAATTGAAGTTCTTCCTGTCAATAGATCTGTTTGCATCTCGGGTAAATACCCAGTTTGCAGTTTGCTATGTAGCGTACAGACCAGATCCAGCTGCATTTGCAATTGATGCTTTCTCCATTTCATGGTAACACCTTGATTTTTATGCTTTTCCCCCATTTTGTGTCGTTGGCAGAACGTTGCAGAAAGTGGGGAAGGAAAGGAGTGCAGGTGTCACTGTCGTTCCAGACTGGTCAGCACAGAGCTGGTATCCTGTACGGCTGCTTCTGCTGTCTGTTTCCCCAGTAAGACTTCCGCTCAGAAAGACTTTACTCTCGCTTCCAGGTCAACCCCAGGAGATGCACTCGCTGATTGAGAAAAAGAGACTCGGCTTGCTGGTCTGCGAGATCTCAGGCAAGAGAGGATTCAGCAGATCTAGTTTTGGATTCCTGGCGTAATAATACTTCAAGTGTTTATGGCAATGGGTTGAGTATGTGTCGGAAAACAAAATAGTGAACCTTAAATCACAGCATCTAGCTACTTTTCTATCCGAGCTGTACAAGTCAGGAGCCAGCTGTAACACTGTTAACGTTGCGCGTTGCTGTTGCTGCTTATCTGAATACAGTTGGAACTGAAAGCCTAGGGAAACATCCGTTTGTCTGTAGGCTTGTGAAAGGTGTTTCTGAGCGCAGAACTCCTAAATCAGAGCATATTGACACTTGGGATGTAAATGTTCTCCTTCACGAGCGAAGACAGTGGCCATTTTCTCATGACTTTACATTAAAACAGCTTGAGAACAGTTATGCTTTTTGGCTTTAGTTTCAGCTCAGAGATGCAAAACACTTCATAAGTTATCTGTTCAAGACTTGAGATTCAAAGAAGACCGCTGTGTTATTGTTACCAGTGACATTTTGAAACAGACAAGGCAAGGGCGAGCTGATTCGTTTCCTAAACCGTTGGTTTTATCATATTTTGAAGATAAGAAGCTGTGTATAGTAGATCATCTCAGGCTGTATGTAAATAAGACTGCTGCTTTGCGTCATGATTGTCACTTGTTTATTTCCACAGTGAAACCTCGTAGTAATGTTTCAACAGACAGCATTCCTTGCTGGATTAAATCCATTTTGGACATGGCTGGGATTGACATAACAAAATACCGTGAACTGGCTGGGACTGACAAGACAAAATATAGTGAAATGGCTGGGACTGACATAACAAAATACAGTGAAATGGCTGGGACTGACATAACAAAATACAGTGAAATGGCTGGGACTGACATAGCAAAATACAGTGAAATGGCTGGGATTGACATAGCAAAATACAGTGAAATGGCTGGGATTGACAAGACAAAATACAGTGAAATGGCTGGGATTGACATAACAAAATACCGTGAACTGGCTGGGACTGACAAGACAAAATATAGTGAAGTGGCTGGGACTGACATAGCAAAATACAGTGAAATGGCTGGGACTGACATAGCAAAATACAGTGAAATGGCTGGGATTGACATAGCAAAATACAGTGAAATGGCTGGGATTGACAAGACAAAATACAGTGAAATGGCTGGGATTGACAAGATAAAATATAGTGAAATGGCTGTGACTGACATAACAAAATACAGTGAAGTGGCTGGGATTGACAAGACAAAATACAGTGAAATGGCTGGGACTGACATAACAAAATACAGTGAAATGGCTGGGACTGACAAGACAAAATACAGTGAAATGGCTGGGACTGACATAACAAAATACAGTGAAATGGCTGGGATTGACAAGAAAAATACAGTGAAATGGCTGGGATTGACAAGAAAAAATACAGTGAAATGACTGGGACTGACAAGGCAAAATACAGTGAAATGGCTGGGACTGACAAGACAAAATACAGTGCTCATTCAGCTCGATCTGCTGCATCTTCAGCAGCAGCAGAGAGAGAGAGAGAGAGATGTAACTTTGTCTATCATTATGCTTGCTGCAGGTGGTCTAGCGAGTCAACCTTCACAAAATTTTACCCTTGAAGCTCTGGCACTCAACAGTCAGCACAGAAACAGAAATCTTTGTTGGATAGCTTTGTGCAGAAACTTTAAGTGTGATTCTAGCCAGTGTAATTGCTAGAAGGTAGGCCGGCAACACATTGGCACTGCTCTAAAAGACACAGAGTGTAAACTTGGGACTGCTGGGGGTTTTGTGTCCCTCGGAGCCATTTAATATGGATAATGTGTGGATTGATTTTATTTAAAGTTAATTTCTATCCTTAAGGAATGGTACATCTACCCTTAAATGTTCTTTTGGAAAGTCCTGTAACAATAAAAACGATCGGAAGGATATATAAGATCACTTATGCAACCCATCCCTGGTCCTCGTCAACGATTGGCTGCTTTCTGATGACGTCAGTACACACCGTCGCGCTGCCAACGAACACCCAGCGCCAGAAACCGATGTTCCCAGCATACGGCAGCTTGCTTCATTTTTTCATGGGTTGTCCGATAATGTCCGATGTAAAAACCCAAATGTACAACCGCTCTCACGGCAGGAAGTGCAGATGCCAACACTCATGCAGCCCCTACCCTGGCGCTGAAAAGCCTTGAGGCCATGCCGTCACGTAGCGATTTTATTACAGTCTTCCCCTGTAACGCTGGGGATTTTGTTCCACTGAAAAAGTTTGACGGTGGCTAGAGGAACGAAAAAGTGATTGAGTGGCTTTAATAAAGACTGCTGGACTGACTCCGTCTGTATCTTAGTGGATGAACAAGTTGGTCCCAAGAGGTAAATCGGTGTGAGATAGAGCCATACACTCTAAGAGAGATCACGTGTCTCACAACGAGAACCTACGGGAAAATGGCGACTAGAGATGATTAGCTGTCCTTAGGCGACGGTGAGAATTCAATGAGCGCCGACAAAATCCAATCTGTTGCTCGCGACAGAGGACATGGCCCCTGCGACCTGAGGCCCTCATCGACCTACCCAAGGCAGCGCATGTCAGGCAATACGTCACTCTGGAGACGCATGTAGACAAGAGACTGTACACTGGAAGCCTGATGCTGTCTTTCTAAAACATAAAGCTATACTGTGCAGAGAAAATCGCGTTCAGGGTAAGTAACTTCCAGAGATCTGACGTTCAGAAGACGAACAGTAAAGAATGCGGTTTTCAAAGGTCCTATCATCCCAGTAATGGCTGGCTGGTATGGATTGATGGATGGGCGGACAGAAAAATAAATTATAAGATAGATAAATTATAAAGCATGTTTAATAAGCGTTTATACCTTGCATACATCCAGTCACGATTCGCTGTCGGCGACCTGCTATCGATCAGAAAGTTTTCCTGCTCCAGCAAAACGTTGGGCGAGAAACACCTGCAGTGTTCTCGTCCAACGAGACAAATTTAAAGCGTGTGAACTTTCCCGACCGGTACTGGGTCAGTCGACGTCTGCATGCGCTCCGTCTTGTTCACCGCACAAAAGGTCGGCCTAGAAACGTCACACTCACTTGCTGCCAGATTGGTTTCCTTGGGGAACCAGACCAGACGAGAGCCGGCGCTGCCACACAGCGTACGGAATAGATGTCTGCAGGAGCTAAACGGCGTGAATGCACACACACGTACGCACACGTACAGTCGTTCCTTTTCCGTCTCGTCTGTCCCCTGTGTGAGGGTGTCAGGGAGTGTGTATGCAGTGTGGTGTAGGTGGCTGTGTGCGCGTGCGTGCATGCGTGAGCAGACGTCCGTCTGTGCGTATGTGTGTGTGTGCCTATATGCGCGCAGTTGTGTGTTGTTTCCTGTGTAGCGCCTCGTGAGAGAATCCCTGCGAAGTTTCTCAGCGGATTTTTTTTCCCAGCGGCAAATCCTCTACTTGGCTGTCGCTTGTCTCAATGCAGAGTGCCTTCCACCGCAGAGAAATGCGATAATTAATGCAGTAATCAACAAGAACTTCGTCTGTACACTCTACGACCTACGGTCAATCTGACAATCCCTATGCCACGACGCGTCGTCTAATTTGCCTATACGAGAGGCTTTGGTGGAAATACCCTGACGATGTCCCAGCACACAAGCATCAAATCACTGCCAGGGTGGTCTGACCGTTAAGGCGTTCCCCTCCGAGGAGAATTATATATAAGATTTTTTTTTAAACTGGGGAATCTCTTTAGCTAGTAGCTGCCTTCCCAGACGCCTGGCACTATAAGGTGCAGTACAGTACGAGGACTGGTTGGCCCAGTGTCAGTATAATGTGACTGGGTGGGACTGAAGCCTGTGTTGCGACAGCAGTCCCACGCGTGGCAGAACATGAACTTGCCTAACACTGTCCCGATATACACCTCGCTTGTGACGGGACATTACGCAATAAAAATCAAACCACACAGGCGTCAGGTCAGCGGAACTGACTGGGAGATAAAAAAAATTATGGAAATCTAATTTATGGAACATGAAAGCACATGGCAACGGGAAAAAAATGACCACTGCGAGTAATAACGAACCCTGAACACGCAATTTTCTTAATTCATTGTCGGTGAGAACCGCAACCCCACACACCCCTCGCACCAGCTTCTTTCTGGATTGCTCCGCTGACCCAAGTCTCACATCCGGACATCGAAGAAACTTGCGGTGTAGATGATACACACGATGCTGGATATTTGAAGCGTTGATGTCGTTAACGTAAATGCGTCATTATACTCCCCCCTGTCCGGTATGCCACATTTCCAAACTGACGATCACAACCCGTCTGCCATGTTATCAAGGTCCGCGGCCAGGACTGGCACGTCCTGTAGAGAACACGGCACTGTTTGGACGTTCTGTCGATAACGCGGCACACCAACATCGCCGTGTGTATAATGTCTCTACTGCCGTGGTTTTCAGTAAGTTTGCAGAAGACGCTGCTAAATATTTTCTCTCTCTCAGCCCTTTCCTTCTCTTTAACAGTCATGTTTCCGTCTGCTGCTGCAATCTATCTCAGGACTTGCCCCTAGGGCTGTTGTTGTCGTCATCGTCCTCATATCATCATCAACATCGTCTCTCTGTCTGGTCTAGAAGAAATGTGAAGGGTTTTTCCACGAAATTCATCATCTGCCACTGTGCATTCCCTCCTGAATAAGTGAACGTAATGCAGCAACACTTATTTGACTTATTTATGACATTAGGATCGACAGATTTTCAGCTGAGATGCTTCTGAACTGCGTGATCCACAACCTCGGTCACCTTAGATCCTGCTGACTGAGAAAAGATATTGCGGCATTAATGCGATTAATGCTCAAGAACGTGGCATGGCGAATGAATATCGGGGTTCGAAGCCGAGTCGGCTTGTCTTGCACGCCTTGTAACTAAACATACTCTTTAAAATGTTCTCACCACTGTGCTGAACACAGATCCCTACGCCTTGTAACTAAACACACCCTGTAAAATATAAAATGTAAAAGACTTCTGTCTTCCAAATTCTACCTAGAAAGTACTACGTACATACCAAAGGTGGGTCTACAGACGCTATGCGCTTCCTGAATACATTCTGTAAGCTGAACGTTCTATGCACTAACAGCCTCCCGGGCACAACTTCAAAGTTTCTCCTGCAATGACCTCAAATCAGCGCTTTCTACGAGTAAGAACTCTAGGCATGACCTGAATGCACCCAGTTAATAGGCTCTTAAGCACTTGTCGTGGTTACTGACAGCTGAAAAGTGGGGGGTTTTGCAAGAAAGAGGATTGGCGATGGCAGGTAGGATTCTTGCACGGTCCAGAGAGTGAGTACCGCAGGTTAAGCTTAGGGTGTTATAGCAACTTACCGGAAGTTAAGGCGTTATGGATTAAAACAGCAGAAAAAATGCTTACATGTGCGTGCGAGGGGTTAATGCGTTACGATATCCTCCGCAGCACCTCAGTTTCCGGTAAGATTCTGTCAACATCTGCGGAATCCCCGGCGGGAACCGTGATGATAAATAGGTTAGACGAGGAGGCGCGGTGGTCGGACGGGAGGTGGAAGACACACAACACATAAGCAACACATCAAGAACAACACACAAAGAACGAGTAAAAAAAACAGCACATAAAGGGCAATAGATATAAGGGCAGACGTGCAAACGGACAAATGTGCCAGACAGCCCAACACGGAACCCAAAATAGTCGGGGACATAGGATGAAGGGAGGACACTCACTCTGTAATCCCTTGAGCACGCTAAAAGCGAAATTGATGGCTAAGTAGGATGCAGTGTACTAGATCGTGAAGAAGGGAGGGGCGGTGGGTGGGGGGAGCTCTGCTTTCAAACGCCATTTGGTAAATGTGTCATATCTTGCCCTCCGGCCATTATCTTGTTTTTCCCACTCCTCTCTCTCTCTCTCTCTCTCTCTCTCTCTCTCAAGTTCCCACCCCAACCCGTCAGCGAGTATTTCACACCCAGGCTACACAATTTATAGACGCATGGTTTTCGTTAGGTTCGCAGAAGTCGGTGCTATTTATTCCCTCCCTCTCTCTTTTCTCTCTCCCAGTCACCTGTCTCTCTCTCTCTCTCCCCCTCCTTCCATATCTCTTGAGCCCCGCCCCCGCCTTGCTCATCCTTACTTCTCTATCCTTTCTCTTCCTTCAAACTATCCCTTCCCCTTCTTGTTTTCCCAGTCCGCTGGCGGAGCTGTGGAGTGCGAGTCACCGAGACTATTAAAATCGTCAAGTCTTACAGCCACGTAGCAGCGCGAGACAGGCCTCGAAAGTCTTGCTTCTTGTTAGCCTCTTCGTTATCACGATTCTTCGCAGCTTTCTCTCGTCATTCTTCCCCAGATGCATAGTTTCCAACGAAAACCTTATCTTAAGCTATGATAAGGAGCACCGAAGTATCTGCCCGCACTACATCAAACTGCCTCGTTATGGCCGATACACTAAGTGAAACACGCCCCGCGAACTTCAATTTTTTTTTCAGCTTTTAAATGTCTGCCACTGTTCGCTAATGCCTCTGATCGTCAAGACAGACTGTTTGCTCCACGAGATGAACACTGTCTGGGGCTAGAAAGATTCACGATGTAAATTTATACCACAAGCACGTCTGCGCGCACACTTTGGGGGTTTCTTTTTCTTTTCGCACTGCGCTTTTCTTTCTCAAAGACATTCCCTCCTTTTCCCGCATTGGAGGTCTGCTGCTGGAGCAATCATATCCGTTGAAGTTACACCTGCACCCTGATTGCCGCTTCTCTGGATCTGTTCTTCCCCTGCAGATACGTGCATGTAACATACAGAGGCTGGTCGAGACTCATTCCTGTTACTGATCAGATTACAATTTTCTCTGGGTTTTTATTACCAGGGGTCTGAACGCACGACCTCTGCCGGTGGCAACAAGCGTCTTCATGTGCTACTGGCCGCTTCTAAGTGAAATAAAAACAGCAGCAAAGAAGTGCTCCACCCCGCCTGCAATAAAACTATTTCTACTCCCCCACTGGATGCAAATTCAGCTTAAATACACACTCGCTGGTCTCTGTGACGACGATCAGTCGTCTGTGGGTGCGTTCGTGCGTGCATGCATGCGTACGAGTGTGCTTAAGTGAGTGAGGGAAAGAGGTTGGGTTGGCTAGCGGGGTTGGGTTGGGTTGGGTAGGGGCGGGGGTGGGTGGATTGGTGGGTCGGTCGGTTGGTCGGTCAGTCTGATGGAGAAAGAAGGCTTATTTATGGAAGAATGTGGTGATACATATACAGCTGGACCTACAACCATCTGCACTGGTTGGGAAAAAATAATGTTTTCATCTAAGCGTAAGCCGAGCATAATACTGCAGAGCCACACAACGGACCCGGACGAGTGGACAGACATCTTGGGAGAGACCGCAGCCAAGGGCGACGGGCTCGATTAAACAAATGGCGATTCAATGGAGTTGACAAATTTTCCTTGAGCACTCCGCTCGATTGTGAAATCCCTCTATCTCTTTAGCTGCACGTGCCATCCACGCAAACGTACTGACGTGAGGCCGATGTGCAAAAATTAATCGTGCGATTTGCAGGGTTCACACCATCCATCCACCCACCCCTGCCCATTTGCGAGGAAGAGGTTCCCAGAGATTGTGACACCTCCAGGCTCCAGCTGCTCTGACAACGAAGTCGTCCCATGTGAGCTCACTTTTTCTCCTAAGGCGTCGTTCTTGTGGTCGCTCCACCGCCCACGAGAGGACATTGCGTAGGTGGAAACGTTATTGCTTATATTGCGTTATATTGCTTCTGGTTTTCATATAACTATCTCACTGCACACCGTGACCGGAGCCCCCAATCCATCCCCAATCTCCTCACAAACAAGGAATCGCAGACTCGGTAATGCAGTGAAGAAAAAAAGATTTACATGATTAATTTATTATGAATTTTATTGAATTGGGGGGAGGGGATGTGTTAAGCATTTCCACCTGCTGTACTGGTGTAGTTCCATATCTGCCCTCCCCATCAGCACCGCCTCGGTGATCTAGGGGTTAAGGCCTCCGCTTCCGAGGCGGGAGGTCGGTGGTTCGCATCCCGGCCGAGTCATAATGACTCAAAAATTGTCAATCTAGTAGCTGCCCTGCCAGACGCCTGGCACTATAGGGAACAGTACTAGGACTGGTTGGCCCGGTGTCAGTATAATGACTGGGTGGGACTGAAGCCCGTGTTGCGACAGCAGTCCCCCGTGTGGCAGCACGTAAACTTTGTCTAAGCAACACCGTCCTGATACGCACATAGTTTGCGGCTGGACGTTAACAAAAAAACACCCCACCCCACCCCCACCCCCCGCTCCCCATCAGCCACATTTCCAGTGAACAGCAGAGCGCTTGCAAGCATAAAAATATTCGCCGACAGGAACTTATTTCCATCACAAGAAGTACCGACAGGAAGGTATAGATGTTAGTGAGGAAAGAAAAACTACAAAGTAGTGCCTCACACAAATGCGTAATCCACGTGTGGAGGTTTGCACGTCTTCTTCCGGTTTTCAGAGCAAAAAGCACTGCTGTTCGCACAAAGCGAAGGCTATTATTTCATACAGCGTAATTGTTATTCCAGGCCGTCCAGAATCATTGGCTTGTGTTGTTATTCATCATGACGTTAGCACCTAATACTCTTCCTAGAAGGTAATTCCAAGTTTATATTCCTCTCCCCCCCTCCCCCTCCATTTCTCAGTCATTATGTAACGTTGAATCTGGCCAAAGTGCCAGAGAAATAAACTGTCGATGAACCTTAAGCCCTTAACGCATAGGCTGACCTGATCAGTCCACAGTATATTTGCGAGGACCGCGTAGATAACCACTGCATTTCCTTCATCCATTCAATTCCAGTTCTCGCACCGCGGGCAGATATCGTGTGTGACGACTGAATCCTGTTACTGGTTAGAGACGATGGAAAAGACTGCGAGGGAGAGGGATTTAAAAGGATTCAATCGCTTGTAAACACTCACACACGTGCACACGCCCGCGTTTGGGGAAGTGTAGTAGGGCACACAGAGGGCACACTACCGCAACATGAGCGGAACAAAGCAGAAACTGAGAAAGGCTTTCCCAGCGGAAGGCCTTTGTTCTTATCAGGATGGGCTTTGAGATGCGCAACACGTGTGTGCTGTAGATCTGGTTCAGCTCCTTGTGGTGGTACGTCTACTTATTATTTCATATTACAGTCGCACGCGGGGTATAGAGGAAAAGTCATGCATTTTTGCTGAGACTATGGTACGTCGCCAGACCAGACTGCTCTCGATTGTAAAATAGTAAGTACTGTGTTGAGCTGTCACAAGGATCGAGCTGAACCAGAAGTACTGCACATAAGTGATGCTCATTCTGACATACAACCTTTTTCATTTTCTGCTTTGTTTTGCCCATTTCACGGTCGTGTATACGCACATACCTTCAAGTGCCCAAGTACACTGCCCCAAACGCGCGTTAGGACAAACTCTCGGACAAACGTGAGATACACGAGTGTTTGTCCAGGTGTACATTGTCGGGTAGTGTTCATGAATACAATTTAACGTGCTGTCTTATAACAGTAAAGTCTACCGATTCAGCTGGTAAACGTATGCACTGCTTAACCATGCCCACGTGCATTCTATATATACACCATTTTCTGAGTGATGTGATTCGGATTTATCAGTCACGTATAGTACAGTCAGCGGCTGCCATCCTTCAGTCGTTGATTGGAAAACCTCGAGTGTTTGCAATGTTTAACAACAATCTTCACGATCCGTCGTTGGTTGGAAAACCTCGAGTGTTTACAATGTTTAACAACAATCTTCACGATCCGTCGTTGGTTGGAAAACCTCGAGTGTTTGCAATGTTTAACAACAATCTTCACGATCCGTCGTTGGTTGGAAAACCTCGAGTGTTTACAATGTTTAACAACAATCTTCACGATCCGTCGTTGGTTGGAAAACCTCGAGTGTTTACAATGTTTAACAACAATCTTCACGATCCAACTCAAAGGTTATGGACAATGCACTCACCTATCTTTTCCACTTCCTCCTTTCTTGAGCTGCACACGTGCAGGGTCCAGGGATGCAGGTCTCGAGGCTAGCGCGCGAGCATGTGTGAGCATTTTATTTTCCCGACGCCTTCTTCAGGTGCTAGACAACTTTGGCCCTGCCTGTGCGGGAGTCGCTTACTCGCCTCGCGCGCGGTCGCAAGAATTTGCCTCGTCCAATCAAAACAAGAATATGCAGTCGGGCTACGTTCTGATTGGGCCTCTTTGAAGCAGGGACTAATTAAAGCCCTTATTTTTGACTGATTATATTTCGTATATTTCGACAATGTTATTGTACTAAAATGAACTCAGATATAAGAATGAAAATCTTGATTTGGTTGTTTCGTTATTTTGTGCGGATGTTTCTGGTTAGAAATTCTTTTCTCCGACATTATAATTACAAAGTGTGTGACCGAGGTATATATAGACCTTTTGGTGCAAAGCTGTCCCGTACGAATGGAGAAATAGAACAATTAAACAGGTCGAAGGTAATTTTGCTCTTGAATAATTTTATAGTCTTATTATGGCAAGGAGTGTATTTATACTACAACTATATATAATGCCTTAATTATTTCTACCTGAATTCCTTCCTTGTTCTTCGGATGTACTTCTTTCTACTCTTTTTGTAGAACCAGTACGTGTTGACCATCTAAGACACTTTCCTAAGATGACTATTGGATACAAATAGCATTTACAATTTTGAGGATGCACTGCTTTCATGAACACAGGCATGTTGACGTGAAGTTTGATAGGGTAGACAACACCATCTTTCATTTACAGAGCACGTCACGAGAGTTACTTCCCATGCTTGCTAGGAACCTTGTAACAAATCTTATCGCACTTTCAAAGGATTTTTAGTGTTCACTGACCATGACCGATCCGAGCATTTTGCAGTTCTGCCATGATATGCCTAAAATCGTAAGTGTGTGTTAATTGCTACCCCTGCAAACAATTGTCTGACACATGATTATGCCAGAAGTTTGATAAAACTGCTTGCTTGTTGTTTTAGATTTGCCTCTTCTTGTTTAAGTTTTAATAGTACTTACTACTAGTACTAGTAGTTAGTAGTAGTACTAGTAATTTAATAGCCTTAGTGAAGTACATCACCACCGCTACAACATTACCAAAAGAGAGAATTCGTAAGCAAGATTACAGTCGCATAAAAGGTTAGAGTATGAATGTGAGAATGAATGTGCAGATTTCTGCAGGCGTTCGCTTCAGACTACGACTACGAGATTTTTCCGTGTGCTCACGTGTAAATGAAGGCTATTTTGGTATCAAAGTCTTGTTCAGCTGTTCTGACAAGTAGTGAAGTACTGAAGCAGACTAGATAAGTAGATTTCAAAACAGATGTAGCTGCCTTGGTACTGTCTTATATGTCATTGTTGACAATCGATGTAGGCGTAACAGGTTGGCCATCAGTGGGGCCTTGAAGGCTGCTTCAACATTGAGTGGGTAGGGGGCTGCTTCCCTCAAACACCTCAGACACCTTTTATTTCTCGGACTTTACCCTAGCCATGAAAGCCTTCCTACAGAAGCAGCTTTCAACAAACAGGCAATCTCTTAACTGCAGATATGCCCATGATGCAGTATATTAAAGATTCCTTTTTCTTCTTTTTTCTTTTTTTTTTGGGGGGGGGACATTTTGATGGAAAACAAGAAAGTGAAAGTCTACTGGTTAAGGCATTTCTCTAGATCAGGTTCTTATTGAGTTGTCAGCAATTTTTAGATTCTCATTCCTACATTTGCGATTACACTAGTCACAAAGCAGTTTCTTCTGTCAGATTTCCTGGGGG
>SMGT01008021.1:96179-106629 GCA_004794575.1 Lanistes nyassanus
CCCCCCCCCCCCCCGATATAACAGGAGATGCTACAAAGATTCCCACAGTCTAAAATAATAAGTTTTTATTCTGATCTACTGTTGAAATAGTTGTGAGGAATACCTCACTTTTGTTACTTTGTTCTGTGACTGCCAACTGCTCCTAACAAAGGAAGCTCCCAGTTTATGACTTGTTATTTTTCTTTGTTTCCATATCATATTTATATCATAGTGTGTGTTGTATGGTATTTCTGCAGACGGATGGGAAAGGTGTGTACAAGACATCAGTGTCCGAGGAGTACATTCATGCAGCAAGAACGTTTGGTTTTTCCAAAAAAGACCTGTGGCAGCTGAGCTTGGCCTCCATTGACTGTATCTTTGCACCAGAGAGCGTGAAGACAGCTCTTGGCACCAAGTGGCAGCTGGCCTACCCACATGGTCCATAAGGGCTGCTCTAGGATCGGCCGTGCTCAGATATCTGTATCATTTCGTTATTGTTCACCTAGCGGAACTAGTCTCACAGATAAAAAGAGGGTCTGTGTTTGCTGTGGAAGAGTAAAAACAGAGCAACTTGTGGCCACACCAGCATGTTTGTCACAACATGAACCAGTCCTCGAGTGAAATGATTAATGTGGCCACTGTATTTGTGAACAGTCAAAAGCATGTGGAGTATTTAAACATCATTTCGTCCAAGAAAACAAAGGAGTTGTGGGGCTTAGGTCTCAAAAGCTGTGTTGGTGTCATTTGGTTGTTGTTTATATCAGAATTTGCATCCATGTGTACGTGCTTAAGCATGTGTGCATGTTTGCGTGCACGTGGGGAAGGGCGCATATCTGTACTTATACACGTTGGGCGTGTCGCAAACACAGAAGTACAAAACAGTGATAAGCAACTCCTACACAGTTGCCAGTTGTATAGTGCAATCTTTACCCATTAAATCTTCAAAGCTCATCAGGAATTCTTTTCATTCAGACTTTCAGACAAGCAAACCACACTTTGTTCTAATCCACGCCAACTTCTTTCTCGCTTTATTGCATGGGAGTATTTCTCCCAAAAGGTTCATCTTGGTCTGTGCGGTATATAAACGATTTCTTAGAAATACTGGCTGAGATTGACATGAAATCTGATATGCTAGCATATGTGATTGGGTTTACTGTTGTTGATGTGTTTGATCTTTGATAAGACTAATGCAGTAATTACTGACACCCTAGATCAAGTTTTGCGAACAAAAAAATTTGCTCTCTGGTGGTTAGGTGAAAACCAGTTTTGTTTTTCACGGTTACATGGCCCAACAATATATAGGACCAGTAGTTCGCAGAATTTATTTTTATAGTCTCTTGGAAAGGGAAGCTATCCACGTAGGCCGAGTGAAAAATTACGTCCCTTGTGGGCTCCACGATAGCTCAGGTGCGAAGGAACGGTAGGCACTTTTTTTCTCCGAACAGGTAACAAAAATAGTTAAGGGTCGGCAAAAAAAAAAAGGCTGGATCGGGTAACCGTAACCATAACGCTTTTTTTGTTTGCCTTATTGTCTAGTCTGTGTTACAACAGTCGAAAATACCAGTACTTCTAGCCTCTAGCATTGCGAGCAGTATTGTGTCCCTATGATGGCAGGCAGAACGAGTTTCTCCCAACTGAATTGCGCAATAACGCCTTGCTTTGCAAGGAGCGGTGGTGTTCACACGCAGAGGACCCCGGCACGCCATGAATCTTGGCCCTTGGTCCAGCATCAGGCGCCTGTCACTTGGCACTGTACGCCTTTCTGAGGTCAGGATTGTCCGCCAGCAAACACGACATGACGAAGGCCCATGTTTCAATCCTAGCCAGCCGGTGGGAAATGGACAAAGAAGACAGGAAGTGACGTCAGTGTCCAACGGCAGAAGAGAAGCGTTTGGAGCGTTAACGCAAAGCGATAGTCGGGCATCCTTTAAAATGTCGAATTTCGGCGTCAGGTATGATGCGTGAGCGTCTACTTATTTATATGAATTGACATTTTACTGACAGTCCCATCAGGGTCTGTGCTCATTATCTTGTTCAGTCCAGTCCGCACTCCATCAGTAATCTTGTTAAATCCGGTCCACACTCCATAAATAATATGTGTCACTGCACCACGGAACGGCCAGTTTGTAGCTACAAGCATGCAGAAATATATCGGTGGGGGTCGATCTGGTCGAATTTCAGTGTTTCGCACAAATGCATTTTTCAGACTAAATTATCATATAGATGCAAAAGTTTCCCTCAAATGTAACTATAATTAGCATTTGTGTGCTAAGGAAATTGGGTCAGTACTGCAAGCTGAAACTTTGAAGCCCGTTTTCTCAAAATGGCTGCCACCCACATTCTGACCTTCAACAGGCCGTATCTCTCTTACTAATTAGCTAAGACAATGGTCCTAATGTCAAAGTGATCAGGAAACACTATAGATTTCAAAAATGTATTTAACACAAAAAAACCAATTTCGAACTTAAGACTGGTTTCGTGGTACAGTGACACGCATTTTAAGTCCAACCCACATTCCATCAGGAATCTTGTTAAGTCAAGCCTACAATCCATCAATTTCATTTAGAAGATCATATTTCCGGCAGGACCCCGAAAACATGATTACGCTGAACGAGACTTTTCTAAAAATGGACTTCACGTTCCTTCTGCTGTGCAGCTAGTGCTGCTGGGGAAGTCTCGTGCACTTTTGCTAGGAAGCTGCTGCATGATACCTTCACTGGCCAGTGCACGGCCACTCATCTATTTCTCGTCGCGTGGTGATTAGTCCCAAGGGTGTCTACTTTGCGAGATGACCGCAAACCACACGCTGTGCATGCAGCTTTCATGTTCCCCGCCCACCCCCTTCCAAAGGTCGACATCGTTAGAACGCTGTTACGGTGTGCAGACGGTCAGGGTCTGTCTTGATTCTACATCCTGTACGTCTGCAGCGCACGAGTTGCGTTTCGCGACTTCTGGAAGTCCCCGATGAACTGCAGCTGGTAGTGTGGGCAAAGTACGGCGAGGCTAAATGAATTTTACTAAGTATTATGTAACTGGATCACTGTTTCTGAAGATGGTGCTACCTGTGGGAATAGCTAGCGTAAAACAGTTGAGAAACCTAGAAATGTTTAAAATTGACTATAACGTTTTACAATGTGTTTCTGTCACTGACTTTAATTCTTGCTCCAATTTGTTTTTAATGACTGTTCCGAATGGAATGGACACGAGTAAAATATGGATGAAGATGGCGTTTTGGGGCTTCATTTCTGCCTTTCTGTCTATACTGTTTCACAATAAAACAAAACGAGATACAGACACCAACACAGCACGCCAAGTGGAGTCTGTACATTAAAAGAAAGAAGCTGAAAAACAACAGAACTGTTCTGCCATATTGTGGCTGGTCTGGTAAAACGAGTCGGGTTAAGTAGGACACGGGGTACGGAATTAAAATTTGTTCCACAGAAGGACGTATAGCGTCCTACAGAGTTACCTGACAAGGACCTGTTTAAATGTTTGAAGTGTCTCAATTAGCTTCGTGTTTAAGAGTAGAACCAAGCAGACGACACCACGTGCCTGTCTGCACACAGACATTTTGGCTAGCGAACTCTTTTTTTTTCTCCCGCAAAGGAGAGCATTCTCATTAATGGAGACCTCGATGACGCCTCTGATGGTGAAGATCTGGTAATGAGTAGTTCCCCTTTCTCACCTGTGTTCTTCAGCAGGATAACGAGAAAAGTCACCGCGTGCAGCAACAATCTGAAATCGAGAGGAGGCCCATCAGACGGCGGGGTGGAGGATGAATGAAAGGGGTGGAGGTATTGTAAATGTGGTGTTTCAAAATAGTGACAGGGAGTCTTATCGCAAACTGCAGATATGGCCGCTACTGAAGTAAAATTTGTAAGAGGGATAGCCGAGGTTAAAAGGTTAAAAGATGTAGCTTCCTCCCCCACTTCATACACGCACACCACTGCAAAAATATCTTGGAAATGTGAAGACTCACCCCTTTTAGCCCTGCCTTTACCTTTATTCTATTTTGCATGTACCCTAAGAGAAGTGAAAGTACAAACGATAAGACGTGAATGAAGTACATTTGATCTGAACGCATGTACAGCTCTTTGGTACAGCTCTTTGTCTATGAAATAAGGAACAATTGTAAACGTACTGCTAGACCTACCTATTCTTCACAACGATGTAAGAACTAAATTAAGGTTCTGCTAGACGTACAAGTACTCAATTTTACTTCGAAAACTAACTTGATGTTCCCATGTACGTAGCTGTATCTATCCATCCATCATCATGCAGAATATCTCACTGAATCTCTTTTTCTGACACACACACACAACTAGCTGCCCACCAATAAGCATTGGAAATTTTTGAAGTAAATTTGAGAATAAAAGTTACAAGAAAAATATTTCCATTTGTATTTAAATCACCAATATTTAGCGGTATAGTAAGTAGCGGTATATCGCGAGGAGGAAAGAAAGCTGTCCAGAGACGACAGGTTTGTGATTTCCTGCCCCACCTCTCCCATCCCACTGACGATGGATGTGCTGACCCCACCTTTGCTTGCTGGGGCGCGGACGAGGGGGGGGGGGGCAGAGGAAGGCAACGCAGAAGCTGTGGTGTAGGTACTTCCCTCCGATCGCGCTGTTTTCTCGCCAAGCAACTACGGGCCACAGTGAACAGGGACACCACCGAGTCGGTGGTATTTAAATACACTCGTTTGCTCGCTGCGCACACTTCGTCTGATATCGGGACCTTAGAATGGAGGTGTGCTTGGACGTTACAGACGATATGCTGTGTGGACCTTAAATACGCCTTTCTGAACCCTACTTCGTCAAATATGGCAATGCGCCATACATTGGACGAACTGTAAGACGCACATTCCTTCCGTTAAGAATTCGAAAGGCGAAACATGTTGGTACATTCGCAAATGCACGCACCAGCTTGATAACTCGCAATAATGGAATGTATTCAATAAAGTGGGGGGAAAGTGATTGGATCTATGTCAGAAATTTCCAATTTCCATATGCTACTGTCACGTGATCAGGCTTCTGGTAATTATAGCCAATGGGCGTTGTTTCCCCTGCCGGAAATTTCCATTATCTAGTACAGCAAGGTCAGGATAACTGGCCCGCCTCAATGCGGCAACCTTCTACACTAACTAAAGTCTACAAGGATGTATCCAACATATGGAGCTGGTGCTCACGCGCACAGTCATACAGACACACTCTCGCACGCTCGCTGGGCCCGCAAACGCAGTCCCACACGAGATGTTTTGTCGTGGACAGTTCATGCGCGGGACCACGCCGCTAGAAACATAGGGAATATTAACAGACCGCGATATGGAATAATAAAGAAAGCCAGAGGTAAACAGAATATTTCGACGCGCAGTGGATGTCCAGTCATACGTTCAAAAGGCAAAACAAGGAACTCTGGGCTAAAATGTGCGTTCACGCAAAGAAGGGACCTGCAGGTGTATGTCTCGCGTAAATGACGAAATTACGATGAGCGGAAGACTTGTCACGGAGTTTTTATTTTTCTGCAGCAGCCAGGAATGATCGCTTGTAGTCATACACGTGTTTGTGACGCTTGTAAACAAACTGTGAAACTGAGACCGAAAATTAAGAAGTCGTGAGGTGTTCCGAAATACAAACCAACACTGATGCCATTAGGGATCTGCAACTCTTGCCACTTCCAGTAGATCTGGGTTGTGTTGCACAAGGATTTGTATTTGCTCTGCTATTCGCTGAGGTGTCCAGACCCCACCCCACCCCCTCCCTGGTTCAATTGTTAACTTTCTCATTCTTCGCGCAGTGTTTTGGAGAAGACATATGACAGTACGCCACAATGAATGTGTATCAAGTTTCGTTTCTTAAGCTTATTGTCTTCTTCAGCTTGCCAGCTTTGAAAAAAAATCATTTTCTGAGAAAGATAAAAATCCTTTTCTGAGAAAGATGCTTTCATTAAGCCAATTGCTTTTAAAACTTGGTGGGTGTAATGGGGGGGGCTGGGGCTGGGGAGAGGGAGGTATTTTGGCTGTGCAGCCCCATCGAATGTATCTCGCTGGTCGCATCAGAGTCTGTGTCACGCCTGAAAAGGAACGACTGGTCGCCAAAAGTTTCCGTCAGCCAATCGTTGCCGACGTAACAACTGAATGTCGGGGGACTGCTGTGGCGGCCGGCGAGATGACTAGGTTTACAGGCGTGACGGGGATGCCTAGGTGTCGGGGAGCTGCTGATGCAAAGTCCAGGTAGAGGCGCGCCTCGTGCATTTGGGCATCACTCGGCTGGAGGTGACCACACGCCCCTCACGCACGACACAAGCGCCGTGGACAAGGAGTGACTCGACGGCTGGTGCAAGTGTCGAAAAGTTATAAACTTACCTGCCTACACCCCGTGCCTCCAGGTGAGCGGTACGAACGCAGCAGCAGCAGCGCGGAGGGTTTGTCGGGTATGCACCGGGGTGCTGGACGGTCATCTCAGCGTGGGTGATGCTGAGTCACACGGCACCCGTTGCCTAGCCTATGTACCCTGCTAGGCCGAGGAGATACGTGTCGTGGCGAAATCAAGGATCAGAACTCCCACTGTAGTCTCAGCGTAGGAATGTCAACACCCGACTACAATTAGCTGCACCTCCTGAGTCATCATCAGTTAAAGACCAGTGTGACCGCACGCAGAAGCTTCCAGATTTAGTGAAGACGATTAATTAGCGAGATCTCCGGGGGAAAAAAACAGCTGTTTTGTACTTCGAACCTTGACCAGACGTGAACCATAAGTCGGACAAATCGCAGACAAACAGTTGAGAATCTGCTGCCCTGCACCTTCCGACAAAGCACTCGCTGAGGGAGTTGTGTTAGGCTTTGCGTCGTCTTCGTGCTAATTTCTAACGTCCGGACATTGTCTGAAGTGCCTGCCGGCGATACACAGACCTTGGGTTAGTGGAGTAAGAGATGAAAAGTCAGACGTTGGTGTCCAGAAAGTGGTCTTCAGTAGAGATGAAGATTTCTATTATCGCCATCGTCGTTGGGAGTTATTTTGTGACCTTGGCTGGGACTGCGGACATCGGTGTGCCGAAGGTAAAGTCGCTTCATCTTGCTTTTCAATCTTACTGCTTGTGGGCGTTTTAGTTTGTTTTTTTAAAACAAAGTCTTTCTGCCATTTCCCAAAAAAATTCTTTCAAAGTCTTTCTGCCATTTCCTAAAAAAATACCCCGCACGTTTCTGGGAGAGTATGGTTCATACTGTAATTTAATTGTACTAAATCGACTTGAAGTTGTTCTGTCACTGCCCGAAAACGTTTATTGATGAGGTCTTTGAGCGCACGTGCGTGAGCGATGGGGGGGGGAGGGAAGAGGGGGTACAGATGAGAAGGAATGTTGCTGGTGAGAGGGTGATAACAGTATTTTTCTTAAACTTAATGAAACTCTGGAAGACATCGCGTGTCATTGCGGGAAGGTGTCATCTTTTTCTGTAGATGGGTTACTTTGTAAGAAAATGAGAATGAGATCTGTAAAGTACAGCCAATCAGTGAGTACTTGTATATCTTCGAAGGCTATTGCTATGCCTTGAAACCTTAATTTGATTATATAATAGTGAAGAATATCAACAGAAGTAATGAGGGCTTTTCGTTTGTTTGTTTGTTTGTTTGTTTTCGGGGGAATATTTTATGAGATGAAACAAACCATCAACGGAAACCAAGTTGGGTCCATTTTGCTGGCATGATGTTGAATCTGATCAATATCACATTTTACTAATATGTGAAAAGTTAAAATTTCCTCCAAACAAAATTTGTTGGAAACTTGTTGGAAATATTCTTGTTTCGCTAACTATATCTCTACCTTGACTTTCTATAAACTGTTGCAAGGATCTGAAATGTTCTCAGCGAGTGCAGTCGCTGTTAACTTTTTCACACATTTTGGGCAACGCTCACAACGCTTAACGCCCGCATGTTTCTGTTCGCTGACGCAATTTCGGTTACTAATTTTGACTGGAAGCTAATTTTCCACCTGATTCACTGCGACATTGATGGAATTCCAAGGAAAATGAAGCGTTTGACGTCAGCTCACTGTGACAGCCCGCATGCGCCTGTGCGCCTCTGAGTGGACTATTATAGGAATGCTTCACGCTTGTCGAACCAGATTGGGGTATCAATGGCTCTAATTTGGGAAACACTTTGTATCCGTGTGCAATACAGTGGCGATCGCGGCCACGAAAAGAAAACCGAGGATGAGCTGTCGGTGGCAAAGAGGCAGGTGGAACAAGATCGTGCTTAGTTCTGTTTACTTTCTCGGGCGAAGAAGATCGCAAGAATTCTCGAAATCTAGGAGGAGCTTCCTCTTTGTTTCCCTTCTTTGTTTGGTCCCGTAGACTGTGTAGGATGTTTTCCACCTTCTTACACTCCGTATCTACCTTTCTCTCCCTTGTCTTCTCTTCTCTTCTTCCTATCAACCACTTGATCTTTCTTTCTCTTTTTCTCTTATCTCTCTATTTCCGCCCTTTCTCTTTTAATCTGCATAAGTAATTGGTATCATTTTCGTCTGTCTGTCTGTCTGTCTGTCTGTCTGTCTGTCTGTCTGTCTGTCTGTCTGTCTGTCTGTGTCTGTATTATAACTAAAAATAGGCTATTGTTTAATGCGTTACAGCTCGAATAAATGTCTCTGCAATTATTAGAACGTTTAATGGATTCAGTTATAATTTATACAACTCAATATTGCATTATAATTTTTCAACACGCTGCCGGCCTCGCGAGATTTGCGGTGTGTGTGCCAGTCTGCAGTTTCTGCATGCGAGTATATTTCCCTTATTATTTCACAAGCTCTTGCGTGTACCTATCTTGCACGGTTTTACAAAGTCTATAAAAATATTAATAAAGAATTAATTCAGCCGTTAACAACAAAAGTTTACGTCTGCTTTTGATCTAGAAATTTAGCCAGCAAATTTTCTGTTGTTCGAGCCAAACGCTGTGTCTGCACAAAAAAATATTATGGAGGTTTGCTAAAATTAGATTAGAATAAGTTTTTTTCTAGTGTTTGTATTTGGCATAGACAAATAGTGTGAAACTGGCTTTAGCACCTTTTTTTTCTTTTTTTACCGACTTACAGTAGACACACTCAGCAAGTGTGGGAGGAACCGACTTGCGCGAGCGCTTTACCTGGGTACGGTCATAAAATCCCTTTACGACGGATGCGCGGGAGCGCGGGTGCATGCTGACCCGACAAAGCCCTATGTTTAGGGGCGCTGACTGCCCTTTGGAACTAAACACCCAGGCCTACGACGACATGGCGACACAGGAATCTGTGTCCGATGCCCTGACACAATGCTACTTACTTCTTGTTTGCCGACATGCATCTGGCTTTGTTGACTTACGTTAGCCTAGCTCTGTTTTCAGTGGGACTGAAACGGAGGTTGACACCAATTCACGAACTCACTGTCTCTCCGTCAGTTCCCCTCGTTTCTCTCCCTCCTCAATCCCTCCTTCTTTCTCTCTTTCTCCCCCACCCCCGCCCCTCTCTTGCTCCATGTTATTCCACCCACGACCCCAACAGCTGTTCAAATCACCACCAACACCACCAGTACCTACTCTCTCTCTCTCTCTCTCTCAGCGAGGACTCTTCTGATCTAAGCTAGCGTCTGCTTTGATGCCAAATCCGAGGTCCTCTCGGCACTAGCAAGGCGGTTTAATCTCGGTCAGCCCGGTGCTCACGGGGAGACCAGACGTCACAAAGGAAAGCCTGCTTTCCACTGCTCCGCGTCACCCCCACCGCTTGGCATACATCACTGTAGTTGCCGACGGGACTGGACTCAAAGGGGTTAATCGGATAAGCCCATCTGTCCGCGAATGTTTTGCTAACCTCTCGCGCTTCAAAGACTGGTACGGTCTGTTCCTGTCGGTGCCTCTACAGGAGTCCTTCCGTTAGCTTTTTTTTTAAACTGACTTACCGGAGCGGAAAGACGTAAAAGTTCTTTAAATAAAAGTATGTTGCTGCTTGAATTGCGCGATCCATAGAAAGATCTGAATAGTTCTAACAGTGAAAGCAGAGAAAGACAATTGTTCTCAGGTGACGAGCCCTACTTCGCATTCCTCCATTGCCAGCACAATATTGAGGGGAAGAATAAGGTTTTCATCACGATAATCCGGTCCGCCCTGGTTCTCATTTAATTATTGCTTACGAAACCTTTCTGTAAACCATTTTCTTACAATCTTCAACATAATTTGTAAATCATAAAATCCTCTTGTTTTGTACAGTGGGCTTCATTTTCGGGGTCTTGTTAATTATTTGTCCGCAGGGTGCCACGTGAGGTCGTCAGTTTACTGTTAAATCCCGGGTCGTGGTTTGGGCTGTGGCAGATGGACGATAACAGTACAGTGTTGTTTACGCGTTCCTGCCACTGAGCTCATCAAACAGGCGACCGAACGTTCTCTGACCAAACTGAGGTGCACCCAGCATCTCCCACCCCCACTCCCCTGCACTCATCAAGATGAAGACACCC
>SMGT01008021.1:107010-205256 GCA_004794575.1 Lanistes nyassanus
AGCATCTCCCACCCCCACCCACCCCCCTGCACTCATCAAGATGAAGACACCCCCACCCCCACCCCTTTGTTACCATCAAAGATCTCCTTTTGACAAAAAAAAATCACGTGCTGCTAAGCAAATAGCAAAAGCCAGTTATTTGCACGGAATTTCTCGACAATCAGTCTATCTAATCAAAAGGTCTTTGCTCTTGTGTGGGTGAGAAGATACGGGGGGACAGCGAGGTCTCGATTCCACAGAGTTAGACAATGGCTCAGGTTTCTAAGAAGCACGAAGAATGCGGAGAGCGAGAGCGTTCAGAATTTGCGGCCACACCGATGACGCGGCTTCCAGAATGGGGGCGTTGTGTGGGTCACATGAGCGACTCGACACCGAGCATGCGCAGAACGCGAGCTTCGTCGGGTTGCATCGCGCAGAACGAGAAGTTTGTTGGTTTGTCGCGAGATGTTTGTTGGTTTTTCTCACACGCGGATCAAGGTGAAGCACAGTGGCAGAAATCCCTGACGTGTGGCAAAAATACGAGCCATGCAGATCTGCTGGAAGTCCTTCGCTTTTCGCGAGGCGTTCTCACTGAACGATCCTTGCTTTGAATCATAAAACCCGAACCAGCCTCTTGTACGGCTCCTATTCACGAAGGCGTTTGTGAAACCTGGCGCACCGCGCTTTAACTGGAGACACTGCAGTAAAATTTGGACATTTCAGCTACGCGTTCGTGTTTCCTTTGTGCGGCCTTTTCACAAAGCAGTGCAAAACGCACTGCGCTTGGTTTGCATTCCAGAAGGCGCTGAGCATGATAAGGGAGGTTTCATAAGATAGCAACAAAGAGAACTTGGCCAAGCGAGACTTAGACAAGAAGTTGACGTTTCGGGGCGTGGTCTTTTGTTGAGGACGACACAAATAGATAACAAATAACAAATAAAATGGTCACTTAGCTGACAGACACGCTGATCATCCACGTCGATGGACAGGAAGAAAGTGTCGTAGGTTGTTGTTGTCGCTGGGACGGCAGACGGCACTTATAAAAGCCAAAGGAACTGATCACACACCTACCGCAAAACTGGAGAGGAAGTACAGTGATAGAAGCAGCGGGGTGTGACTATTCTTTTGAATTTGTTTGTTTTGATATCAAGTCAGCAAAAAAGGTTATCATTTGCCGGGGAAAGAAGGCGAGAGGGCGAGAACGGGGTTGGAGAGGGTGAGGATGGGCTGGGTTAAAAAGAAGAAATAGGGAGCATTCGAAGAGAACCCCCAGCCACCAGTCCCGTTAACAGGTGTCCTCTGCAGACGAAATACGTTTGGCAGTTTGGCGGACAGAGGATCCCAACCCACGACCCTCTGATCTCTGTCTGTGATAAACACACTTGCCACTTTTATGCTACAGGCCGCACTGTGGTAGAAGGAACTGAGAAAAGCAGCAGGTGCACTGCAGTTCAAATCTGACTGGATGCAAGCGATGTTATGGATGTTTATGAACTGTGTAAAAGGGACTAAGTGGCTGAGCAGATGGAGTACAATGGAGAAGAAACTTGTGTAAGGTGCGGTGCTTAAGTTAGCACAACATACAGCCCAATGACGCTGCAGATGCTTATGAAATATAGTGAAAAATATAGTGAAATATATAGTGAAAATATAGTGAAAAATATAGTGAAAATATAGTGAAAAATATAGTGAAAAATATAGTGAAATATATAGTGAAAAATATAGTGAAAAATATAGTGAAAAATATAGCGATTAAGACTTCGTGTAGCACATTGAATGAGGATAATGACGAATGATGGATTACATAACAAACGATGATTCTGCAAACCCTGAACAACATTTTCCGCGTTTCTAACAAAGCTCACAGAAGCCTAGGAGGGTCTGTACACCTGGAGTGATGTAACAGTCAGCTCCGATGGCCAATCCGTATCATCCTCAAACTGCTTGCTCGGCTTGCCACGTAACTACAAAACCTGCGCCTTCAAGGATAACAGCAGTGTTAAACCTTGAAGATTTGAACATCTTAAACCTTCGCTTTTCTGTGGATTTTGTTCCCCCTTCTTCCGGGGGCACACTCCCCATTCGAACCAAGTATCTTTTCCAAACATCTGTGGACCTGCTATTCTCGTGTGGGAGGGGATGCAGTGTCAAGATTGTGTCTTTAAAGAAAAAACCTTTCGGCAAAATGCCTTTGTTTGCTTGCGGTTGTTTTAAAAATAGACATTGTGACTTGCCTTCAGAGCTCTTAAGGTAGCTCAGATATTGAGTCTAAGGAAATGTTTCTTCTAAAACAGGATAAACTTTGTTAACTACACCCAGCCAAACCTGTTCACTATTTTCCGCCCGTTTGTCGTATTTATCTTGCATGCAGAATGATCCTAAAGCCTTTTGAGGAGTGTTACTTGCTCTGCGCGCAAGTTTATGATAACAGCTTGCGAAAACGTTTTTTAAAAAATCTCTTGTGGCTGCTGGATCCGATTGATGAAAAGATACGGGATACCTGTTGACGCCTCTGCTTAGATGAAAGTAGAGTGAGAAAAGAAAGAGACTTGCTTTGAAAAGTCTGACAAGGAATACAGTTTGTGCTGTATAACTTATTTTAGCACCAGGACCAGCTTACACAACGTTTGTGTATCCTGAACACATAGGACGAACAGCCCTTTGGCCCGCTTTCATGAACAGAAGTGCAGACTGACCTTTGGATTTGATACTACTAAAGCCCACTAGCTGGCGCTGCTAACAAAAATGTCTTACGCTCGCGACGCAAAAAGACAAGAAAAATGAAAAATGGTTCATAATGTGAGACTGTCTGATCTATGAGAAGAGAGTAGAAAAGTAGAAAGTGAGGTGCGACTGAATGTTCCAAAAGAAGATCTAGTTTAAATTTATTATTATTATTATTATTATTATTATTATTATTATTATTATTATTATTATTATTATTATTATTTAGCGAGCACCGAACTCCTACACTAGTAGTTTTAAGTGTAGCACACGAAATAGCAGACGATCGCAGTTTTGAAATCGTTAATGCGATCTCACTGAAATTTCTTCAACACAGGAATACTCCGATCCTGATGAAGCCACTAAAACCGAGTACTACGCATGGTCTTGTAGGGATCTTTTCCGAAAACCTTCTTCCTTCTTTCCAGGCCCGCTCCCCTTTCGAACCAAGCATCTTCTCCAACTTCTGTGGACCTGCTGAAAACGTTTTTAATAACCCATTCTCGAGTGGGAGGAGTGATTAGAATCCAGCGGATTTCTCTAGTGTAAACCTGCGTGCAGGCTGTAGGGAAAGACACTATTGTATGTAGGCAGCGCGCATAGCGTCCGCTAGCGGTACTATCCTGCTAAGTGGAACATTCCAGATGGCGTTTGCATGCAGCAGCGTGCTAATAAGCACGTCTTGCGAATCCGCTGCGGTGAACGATATTCCCCTTTTCCACGACGGGTTGGTTGGGCTGGTGGGGGCGGGGGCGGGGATAGTTTAAAGGAACATATGTAAAAGTGACATTAGCTCTTTCTTTGAACTTCATTTTGAGATATTCATTTTTGAACTGGTTGGTCTGTAGCCGTCTAAAAGACTCAATGCTGAGTATGTCTATTCCAAGAGTCAATCAGAGCTGCGATCGTATGGATAAAAATAATTAGTTGTGAAATAAGAATAATTTCTAAATGCTGATTCGACATCAGCCACTGTCCCTAAGGGAAAGATATAATCTCAGCTTGCACAAACGAGTTTGAGACTGAGTGTTAAAGGAGGAGCAGCCAGCAGCTAGGGGCCTGCGAAACCCCACTCGAGTAGGGTCCCGGAAGGGGCGGCAGTCTCACATAATGCAAGCACTAGAGGGCTGCCAATATAAGCACTCAGCCCCATGTATACATTTGCATACAGCTCATAGCCGTTGTCAGGTTTTCCTTTTACTCCATTCTGTTCCCTTCATGCTGTCTTCCCTTGCTTTCAGTTCTGTCTCCTGATTTCTTTTCCCCCCATCATCAAGTATTTTCATAGTAGGCACAGTTAAATTTAACTACAAGTTCTTCCCGTGTTTGACACACCTGCATGCAGGTACGACGGGTCAGCAAGTCCAGGAGTCCTGGCCAGGTAACTTCCTTTAAAATGTTGCCCCCTGGCTTTTCCGTGTGTGGAACGCCCGCAACTCCTGTGCCGCGCTGTGTGCGTGAAATAAACGAAAGATCGAATAGTGTCCTCGGGCTTACTAGGAGCCAGTGGTCAGAGCTAATTAACAGTTGTCTTCAGAGCATGCTGTTTGACTTGGCGACCACAGCCGACCTGTTAATGGCGTGTGTCTCCTGTGTGTCTGCCTGGTTGAGCCAATAGCCAGATTCTCACATTGCGATCTTTTGAAAACTGGTGTACTGTGTTCCTAACGCACACGTTTTCAACTGTTAAAAAAAGGCACCTGAAAGTTATTGCACAGCTCTCTTGTCCGTGGTCATTTCTACTTTGCGATTTCTTTTGTCTGCGAGAATTAATATCCCTGTGTACTCCTCGACTCATGAACAGTAAGAAAACTAGGTGTTCTCGCTGTACTTCCGACTGTCTTAGAAAGTAAAATTTTTAAAAAGAAATTTTTTCTATAAACAGTATGAGGCACCCCGTTTATTAAAATGTGGTTTATGCAAAACAAAATGGTGTGGGGTTCACTTCCCACTCTTTCACGTAAAAATAGTGTTTTCAGAGTTGTTCGATTTTCTACCACAGCTATTCCCCTTTGGCCGGTGATCTGCGTACCTTTCCTTAAAACCTCTTTGCAATGTGTAGCATTCGTAGATTCTCTGTGCTTGATTGCGCAACGTGACTGTATAGATCGGGTTTGAAAGCGAGAGCGAGGCTGGCAGTCGACTCTGAAAACATCATGACGTAAAAACAAGCACTTCGCGGAACCAATCAAATACAGATTTAAATAAAACAAAAGTCTTTGCGCTTGCATCCTCCGTAGACAGCGTCATAATGCAAGTGTGTTTGTAGAGATAATTTTAACAAGGTTGTTTTTTCATTATTATCTTTGGCAAGTTTTGTTTAGCAAGAAAGAAGTATCGTGGGATATAGGTGTTGTTCTGATGTTAACTGTTATAGTTTGCTTTTGTTTCGCAAAACTGTTGCTTTTTCATACTCAATCGCTAGGCCTACACAGCGGAAACGGACCCGAGCATGAAAACGCGCAGAATAACTGGAGCCAATCAAAATACAGTATCACGTAAAATATGCTAATCTCGTAGGGTCACCACTGAAAACCTTGCAGTTTTCTGGAAGATCTTTACTGCCTATACCCCACCCCACCCCTCCCCCAACCCCCACCTATCCCCTACTCCTAGCCCCCACCCTAACCCCACCCCTTCCCCTTCGCCTAAATCCCCCTCCTCTCGGAACATCCCCCTCTCCCTCCCTTCCCCCCGCCCCTTGAAAGACCTTCGAAATATAGCTCGCCATTTGATTGGCTCCGCTTGTTACACATCGTAAATAGAGCTCGTCATTTGATTGGTTCCAGTTGTTCTGCGCGTTTACATGGTGCCCATCTGGATCAGGCAATCCCAGTGATATGATCTCTGACCTGTCAATTTTGATGGCTGCGTTGTTCATTAAAAATACAATCTGCATTGTGTTGATTTCCAACTTCAAACCTGCAACCTTTTAGGCGGAAATAGTTTATATAGCAAGTTCAGCTAAATCTGTCGTGGCTTGGCATGCAAGTCTGAAAAGGAAACGTGTCCTCTGTGCATGACTGCAAATACTAGGGGCTTTGCTGTCTGGCGTAGAAACTCTTCGCCTCTTCACCCAGGTGCCACTGCGCATGTCCATCGGCCAGCTAAAGACGTGGGCGGGGTCACGAAGGTGTAGCAGGTAGGTCGAAGTTCGCTGCTAAGCTGCGTTATCTTGTTTCCCTTTCTGGAGAGTTCCTGGCGTTTTTCAACTGATGGGCGTTGTCAGCGTTTAAGGAAGAAAACTCCCATAGTGGATGAGGGCAGTCTAGCTCTTTGCTTTCGCATTCCTGTGATTTCATTTGGCAAAACTGAGCTGAAATCCCTTCAAACGCCTGTAAACATGCAAGGCTTACGTCGCCCATTGTCGTAGGCTCCCCCATTCCCGATCATCTACAGAGTCGTCTCATGCGTATTGCATGAAAATCTTTCAGGGAAAATCTTTCGCGTCTGGAGTGCGTCATAGCTGTTTGCTAAAATAGTTTTATGTGCTGTGAATTAAGCAAACGCCCAGGCGAGAACTCATATACCTTCTGAAGGTCCGCCTATCTTGTTTAACATCGCCTTTTAAGCAGCTGATCGCGGGAAAAAATGTATACATTATCCTGATTTTTTTTTAAAAAAACGGCAATTGCACATGGGAATATATACCCATCTATCTACTCCCAAAAAAGTTTGATTCGAAATTGTCGTATTTGCAGCAAATTGGTAAATTTTGACTAAAGGCTACAGCAGTATCAATATTTATTTAGTTGCATTTTCAATTATAGATTTCTGATTTTCTAGCAGTTTTACGTTATTTGATAAGTCGCAGTGTGGTCCATAACTGTAAGTTAGTGTGCGTATAATGCATTTTGCGGCAATAACAGTAATAATGATTCCCTCCCCTAACCACCCCCACTCGTGGTAACTGCTAATTAAGCAGATTTCCAGCTGAGTAAAAAGGTCTTACTCAGGTAGCTATGTAGGAGTTTCCCCACAAGGGCTAAGATGACGATCTTGTCAACAGCAAGGGTTAGAAGGGGGACCCTGGTGTTAGTTCCGAGCAAACGGAAGCGCGGGGCATTGTGGGGGGTGAGGACTCGCACAGGGGACAGGTAAATGTCTCCCATGTGACATATCGGAGCCTCGGCCAACAGGTGGGACAATACCTGATCCCATCTGCTGCTTGACGCTGGCTGCGGTGTCGGGATACAGCCCGGGGCCGAGTGCAAACATGCCTCCACCCTGGCAAAATCGGGTGGACAGGCGTGGCTGCGTTCATGCGCCCCATCCCCACCCCGGCCTCTTTTTGTGCAAACATTTGCCGGCGCATAGAATCGTTTCTCTGACTGTGGTGACAGTAACTGTACTGACAGACTCCAGCTACTACATTCTGTTATACCACATAGTCTGTTCCGCTATGCACCTGTTCGCTTGCTTTTCCTTATAGTCACCGCTTCTCACTGCCTGGACGTACGCGTTGACCCAAAAAGAAGAAAAAAACCACATAAATCTTGCTGTAAGGGTAATTAAGTGAGATCTTGCTGCCTTCATCTTTTTACTTAAGCCCACCTAGTGATTTTCTCCTCAGAAAGGTTTGGCTGGGAATCATGATCAATGCGCGTGTACTTGTGCTCTGTTTGAGTTGTTTGAGCTTTTTTTTAATTTTTCTTTGCATAGGTGCGTGTCTGTGTGTGTGTGTGTGTGTGCCTGCCTGTGTGTGCGAGAGAGAGAGAGCGTGAGTCCATATGCATCTGCGTGCGGACGAGTGAATGTGTGTGCGTGTAGTCGAGTGGTAAAGACATTGGGCTTCACTTTTAAAAAGTCGTAGGTTCGATACCCTTATTAGCTCACTTTCTTTAGGAGGGAGGATAGCGGTTAGAGCCCGGTAGGGCTAGAGTTCGGTATTAGGTAGGGCTTCTGTTTTCATGTGTAAGTTCAACTATAAGTTACAAGTCCGCGAGCATAAGTGGGATGAAAGGTGGTCTGCGCATGTGCGCTCCAAGTCGGCGGGAAGTTTCAGACTAGCTTCCGGGCAAGTAATCATTTCCTTGCTTTTAAGTCTACAAGCTTCGTGGGCGCAGCTTATGTGTCTATACATAGGCCCTATATGCCTCTGTGAAATCCATAATTCTATCAAGAAAACCCTCACAACAGTAACTGAAAGCGACGAATCTTTCTCTCTGAACATCTCATTTCCTCCCCCACACAGCAGCACATGTATACACGCACGCACCCACAACATGCATATTCTGACAAAAGCAACACTAGCCAGTTTACTGCACGTCTTTGTGAAAAGGTCCCGAAAGGTAAGCCCACAAAGCGAAGAAAAAATCCCCAAAGTTTGCCGGCGCGACAAGTCTTCTTTTCCGGTAAGTGGGTAGCGAAGTGACACCACTCATTGAAACAGCGTGCAGCGGGGCTGAGCGGGGTACCATACTGGAAGCTGAACATTTCTGTTTGCGGGCATTAGCACGTCAGTAGTGGACCAGACGAGAACAAAGTCCATTCGCTGTCATCTTTACTCGTTTAATCTCACCTCTGATCCCTTATAAACACACGGTGGAGCTTAGGTCCAGTTTGAATGCAAGATACAAGTGTCAGACAACGTTCTCCACCATTCAGTTACAGTTCCTTTAAATTTTTCCTTCTCCTTCTCGTCCTCCTCATCGTCCATTTTTTCTCTCATGTTTCCTTTTTTCCAACCTCCTGTTACTTTTTCTGTCTTCTCTCTCTCTCTCTCCCCCCCTACTTTTTCTAATTAAACTTATTTGTAATATTCCGGAAAGAACAGGTCTTTTGAAAAACGAGTCTTTAAATTTTTTTTTTAGCATATTTGTACACCAACGAGTAGGCCAGGAATGTCAGGCATTAAGCTGTATGTATTCTGTTAACAGTTTCGAAGATAAGTAAAAAAAAAGTTCCACACAACAATTGTTAGGTTTTTCAAAGCAGATCGAGGGACAGGAAGACAGACCTAAAACAATGATGACCTTGTATTATATTTAGATCCAAGGATATAGGAAAAGATGGTGGGAGGATTAGCTCAAAATAGTTCGACTCTCAGAGACAACAGCTATCTTCAAAGAAGCAAATATTTCTGCTTGCACGAGCTGCCCTACATTTTGACTTTTGCAAATATGCAATGTTATGGGCAGTTTAGAGACCACAATATTACTACCTCAGTAAATCTGTCCGAGTATTTAACTTCAGCTCTCATCGCCATCTCATGAGCCGAAACGAGGCAAAATCCCTTCCGTCCAAGGTCAATCTTGTGCACACGGCACGAATGACTGGTGTTTGCAGGTCACATTAGCCGTCTGTTTGGCTGTTTGTTTCCGAAGCCGGGACCTTGATTCGAGTCGTACTCCAGCCACGCTGTGATTCCTTGCATGCACGTGCGAAACAGTGTCTGGAAAGATGGGCGCTCCTTTTTTTAAACATGGCTCTTTTTTCTGTTAAAACATTCCTGACAACTCCACCCCAAACACACGTCCCGGCACCAGCCTGCTATAGATTCCATGAGCACGTCCAGTTATCTGACCTTGGCACTGAAGACCCTGTGTTTAGACGGGCGTTAACATGCGGTTGTTGTAGCTGCTTCCAAGTGGGCTGTAACGAGGGGCTTTGTTTCAGAAATGCAGGCGTCGTCTCCTTTGCAGGCGACAAGACAAAAGAGATTTATTACGCTAGTGTTCGTGGGAAGAAAATTTCCCATAAGGCCTTCCTGGGAACTGTACGTAGCCCTCAAGTACAGGAATTACCCAGGAAAGACTCTGACAAGACGGCTTATAGAAGACAAACGTGTTCCAGGTAGATTAGTGTGGGAGTGTTTGAAACACAGCGTCTGAAATATGTTGTCGCACGCTGTTTGCTGCTGCAGTCAATCTCGAATGCGTGTACGAAAATAAAATAAAACACGAATTTACTAAACCTCTTGCTGTCATTTCTGTCTACGTCTGTTGCAGTCACGCGCGGCCTGCATGCTAGATGTAGCACTGCTGGAGCTGGAGGGACCTTATTACACGCTGGACGATCTGTGTGTCGCCGGAAGTAATAAAGTAACAGTGGTCATACGGTGTGCTTCCGGGTCACGGTAACTATCATTTCGGAGCTTGAAAAAGCTCACAAAAACTGGAGCCAATCAAAATACAGTCTTAAATTATCCTAATCTCTTGGGGGCACCACTGAAAACGTTCCAATTTCCTGCAAAATCATACTGCCTATAACCCCATCCACCCCTCCTCTAACCCCCACCCTTAGCCCCCACACTAACCCCACCCATTCCCCTACCCGTAAACGCCCGAAACATCCCCCTCTTCTTCCCTCCCCCGGCCCCTGGAAAGACCTGCGAAATATAGCTCGCCATTTGATCGGCTCGGCGTTTTACACATCAAAAAATAGACCTCGCCATTTGATTGGGTCCAGTGAATTAGAGCTTTTACGTGCTGTTCGAGCCTTGTCAATCGTTTTGTGATAACCGCTTGTGTATCGACCCTATTTCGTTTCATCTAATGGACAGATTTATGAAGGAAGTAGTGGATGGATGAATAGATAAGTGGATGGAGGATAGATTTATAAGCTTGTTGAATTGAAATGTGTGAAACTGGATAACCAAACCAAACAACCTGTTCCAACTTTGTAAGTAAACCTTCTGACACTACACCGCATCAAACTGCAATGTTAGAAATCTGATTTCAGATATGCCAGCCAAGCTTCCCTCAATCTGTGTGTGC
This sequence comes from Lanistes nyassanus, assembly GCA_004794575.1. NCBI lineage: Eukaryota > Metazoa > Mollusca > Gastropoda > Architaenioglossa > Ampullariidae > Lanistes > Lanistes nyassanus. The sequence goes on from SMGT01008021.1 coordinate 117,432, forward strand.
AGCAGCCTTTAGTAACCCTGCACTACGACTCCGAGGTGAGTGCAGACGACTTGTGCTACCGCTGACACAGAGCTATATGCATACCGTTATAGTGGTTTAGTGCAGACCAGTTATCTTATAGGTCATTGTTTTTGCCCATATTTATATACGATTTCTGGTGTTATTTGCAGCTTTAGAACTTGAAAGCAAGTCTGTAGGAATTGAAGGAGGAGAGGCTGGAAGTGTACATAGGTGATGGAAAATCATAACATTTCCAGGACAGCCACTGATAGTGTAGTTGGGCATTTCGAGACATATTCCTGGGCAATGTCTTCATTAGTGTTATCGGTTTGGTCTGTCCTGCTCTCTCTCTCTCTCGACTGATGTTTGACATGAATGACTACATACTGATGAGAAAGAATGCGCAGACACTTTCAGAAGAAGAAATTGCTAGAAAGGCCTTGGCAAAAATGTTTGCACCTGTTTGCAGGGAGCTGCGGCAACAGACATCACGCTGCTGCTGTGGTTAAATCTCGGCCGTGATGTCTTGGATTCAGCGAGTCTCACATTCTCTCTTGTTGGAGACGATATATTTTCTGCTCACAATGCGCTGGGTGACCTCCAGCAAACAAGGTAAGGATATAACCTTTCTGTAGGGGAGGGTAGGTAGTCGGTCCTTTAAAAATTAAGCACTTCTATTGCAGTCAGTTTGAAGTTACCATAATCAAACAATGTTTAACCATGATCTAATGAACCAGTTTATAAAAAGAGACTGTCAAATCGAATGCGCACTGAAGTAAGTTTATACCGGCTTCTAAAACGAAACCGGAGGTTGGAGTTACGTAGTCCTAACCAGCCAACCAATTTCAGTTTTGATCTTTGTTTAGTTCTTGTGTCTACGAATTTATCAACTGGTCTTTAGCGCCTGAAAGCTTTAATACACCCAGTGTATCCGGCAAATTTTCAAGTTTGTCACTTGTTCATCATTTTACCTTACAGATTCCATTTAGCTGTTGCTAGGCGGTGTTTTGGAGACACAGACGAGAACCTGGTTTCGAAGGACCAAAACATGAATTCTTCTCCCTGGGTTTCTCGGCTTCTGACCAAGGAAACTTCTCCTGGTGTTAGTTATCTGACTGCCAGGCACAAACGAGACACTGTGGCCACCCTTGGGCCGTTGAAGAGTGGGTCCCAGCTGAGCCTCGATGTTTCGCCCGCCATATTGAAACGCGATACAAACCAGGAGAAAGCGGCTGTGTATGTCGGGGACTCTTTCGCGAGAGACGCCAATTTTCCTGTCGTCAACGAAAGTCTGGAGGATAGCTATTTCAGCGAGTTCTACGGCAAGAAGACAAAAGGGATTGTCCCAGACGAAGCGCTGCCCGCCCCTCCTGACCAGGATAGGAAGGCTTCACCGTCAACTGACAGCGTCCCTGGTAACGAGCCAGATTCGTATCGAATCAGCGAGGCAGCCAACGGTATTGGCAGTGCGAACGCCAGTGTCATCGCCACTGATGTGTCATCCACCCACCCGGCTGCTTCCATGTCAACAAATCCACTCCCAGCAGCATCAGAACCATCCGATCTGCTGTACCCGCCAGGATTAGCTGCTGTGTCTGGTACCGCCCCAGACGTCTTCAGTTCTGCCTCCGTTTTCGAGGAAAGCCCTGCCAACGGCGACGTACTTAACAAGCTTGTGGTGGGGAGAAGCTTGGATGTAAACCTGCTTGAAACACAGAACGAAGGGACTATACCAGAAGGCCAGGGTATCACTGCAAATGCTTCAGCGGACGGGACAACCATGCCAAGCACTTTTGTGCCAGAGAACCGCTTCACACAAGGCACGACAGAATCTTTGACTGGTTCCACTCTGGAGCCGAGCGTCGGTACCTTCTCTTCCACCAGCGATAGCAGCACGGTCTTGTATCTCTTGGAAACCGTAGATACGACAGTTTCTCCTCTGGAGTTTGTGCCAGGGCGAGACAGGGCCCTGGGCGGATCTACGTCCTCTTCTGTTGAGAACAATCACTCTCAAATCGATTCTGATTCCCAAACGGTTGAAACTGCAAGTACTCTTGGCGTGACGTCGCCTCAGGGGATAAGAGGCAGCACTAGGATGTCGTCAAGTGCAAAACCCGATTCAGGTACAAATTTCTTTGAGGAAGTAATCGGAGTTAGTGCAAGTGAGGCATCAGTTGTCGTGGACCGCAAGGACAGTACTGCCTCGACGTTCTCTCCAACAACACCTGCATCGCTTGTACAACCAGCGTGGCGTACACTTGTCACTGACTCGTCTCTACAGAACACGTCACCTTCAATCCAGATGTTACGTACACTTGCCACTGACTCGTCCCAGCAAAGTCCTTCACAAAGTGTCCCAAGTACGTCACACTTGCTACCCACTGAGTCATCGCAGGTGAGTACATCCCTCCCTGTTCAAGATACGTCACATTCGCTACCCGACGGCTCATCCCAGCAGCGCACTTCACAGACTACGTCACCGCTGCTGGAAACTACTCCCTTTCCGTCATCTCAGCAGCAGACATCTTCAACCTCTGCTGCGACTACCGTGCCAGACCAAAGTTCTACCACCTCCACACTGCCTCCCCACACAATACCACAGTCACACTCCACCCTGACATCAGATCAGATAGTGTCACAGTCATCTTCCACCCAACCGTCAGTTCAGCCAGTGCCACAATCAACCTCCACCCAGCCGTCAGTTCAGCCAGTGCCACAATCCACCTCCACCCAGCCGTCAGTTCAGCCAGTGCCACAATCCACCTCCACCCAACCATCAGTTCAGCCAGTGCCACAATCCACCTCCACCCAGCCGTCAGTTCAGCCAGTGCCACAATCCACCTCCACCCAGCCGTCAGTTCAGCCAGTGCCACAACCAGTGCCACAATCCACCTCCACCCAGCCGTCAGTTCAGCCAGTGCCACAATCCACCTCCACCCAGCCGTCAGTTCAGCCAGTGCCACAATCAACCTCCACCCAGCCATCAGTTCAGCCAGTGCCACAATCAACCTCCACCCAGCCGTCAGTTCAGCCAGTGCCACCATCAACTTCCACACAACCGTCAGTTCAGCCAGTGCCACAATCAACCTCCACCCAACCATCAGTTCAGCCAGTGCCACAATCAACCTCCACCCAACCGCCAGATCAGCCAGTGCCACACTCATCGACTGCCGCGTTCGGGCCAACTCCAGGTCCTGACGATGCAGCCAGCACTCTCCCGTCGAACACGGCAACTAACTTCACGCTGGAAACGGGCTCCAGCAGCAACAGCAGCAGCTGGGAAGGCTCCATTAACAGCGCGGACGGTGAGGACGACACCTTCTGGCCCATCGTCGCCGCCCTGGTCATCGGCATACCCTCAGTCATCGTCTTCGGCATCGCCATCGCCGTCATACACAAGCGGAGACTGGCCTCTCCGGCCCGACTGCGGGCCGCCAGCATGTACCCCTCCCTGTAAGCATGTACCCCTCCCTGTAAGCATGTACCCCTCCCTGTAAGACGCACTCTCCCCTGTAAGCACGCACCCCTCCCTGTTAGCATGCTTCTGCAAGCGCTGCCGCACACTCTTGTTTCGTCCTGCACTGAGCCCTCGCTAATTAGTCCTGCAGTCGCACGCGCACGAGAGACCGGATGGATATACTGCTCAAAAAAAATTCACGAAGCCCGATTTCGTTTGTTCGTCCCATACAGATTTCTGTCAGCGTTGTGGCAGTACAGCGCCTTTTGCGACCTTAGGGCACTACTTTCTTCATTACTCCCATGATACTATTTCAGGCGTCTTAGCTTGGAAACTGCCGGTAACAACACATTCCAGATAATTCCACGTGTTGTTCCCCGTAACTAGAGTCATTTGTCAAATTTTGAGCAGTACACCCTTCCTAGCTGCACGTGCCTAATTGTTATTCAATTAGCGCTCGAAAGCCTTTGCACTGATTATGCCTGTCTCGTATTTTGTTTTTTATTTACCGTACATTGTTGCCGTGTTTTATGTCTGCACATAGGTTGGGAAAGAAGAACAGTTCGGAAGCATTCAAAAGTACAAAAGTACTTCTTTTTACAAATATCCTGATATGTGAAAATTGTATTATTTTAACTTATCTTTAAAAGGGGATTTAATTTGCATATGTATCATGAAGGCAAATAACGTATGACCTTCGGATTCGGAGACTTTTGCCCCCCCCCCCCCAAAAAAAAGGTAGACGGATTTATCATTATAGCAGTCACTATAAAATATTTTAAAAATACTATGCAGCTTGTTTTACACTTTGCGTTATTGTCTGAGTACTTAACTGATATTCACTTGTTTTATCGTCACTTCTTGTGCACTTTCGTAATTTTTTTTCACACCAGTACTTGCTTGTACGCCGTAACGTTTTTGCCCTATAATCTCGATCACTGCTGCTAGTTCAGTATGATGTATTAGCATTATTTTGCACTATAATAATGTTTTGATGTATTTTCTCTTGGATTTTTTTTTTTGGTAGCGTATTTCATTCTTCTAACACTACAGCAGGAAGTGGGACAGCATGCGATGCTCATTACTAACCTTCTGAAAGATTAGTAAGAGTCAGATGCATGTAGTTCTGTGAACATACTTTCAAAAGGTTTGTGGAGTGGAAATATAAAGGGCTTGTATGTGACTGGCAATTTCGTTGGGGTGATTTCTAGTCTTCTTCTAAATCGACATATGTGTCTGAGCAACCATTTTAGTATCATTAAGCCTTCTTTTCTATATAACTTCTTAACGATATGATGGCGAACGAAAAAAAAAATAGTGTTTGCATCTGAAAAAATAACAGAAAAAAAATTAACATCCACAAAAATTAGGAATATATTGCATTCAGTTCTGTAAGTAATTGCATCCAATTTTTTTTAAACTCAGATGTTACTTCTGATGAAGACTTCTGGTGTATCAAGTCCCTGTAGTCATTTTGACTCTAATGGGTTATTTTCTATGGACTTATCTATTGAAAATGCTGGCACTTCCTGTCTGTCTATTAATTTTCTGTTTAAAATCTTCAATTAAAAATAATTGTACTACATAAAATAAGATTTTTTTTACATTACCGATTAACGTTTATGGCTCCGTAGCTTAAATGTCATAAAGTTGCTTCGTAGGTAAAACAGGATGAATAAACGTTTAAATTATACCGTATTTGCAAAGATGGTAATTGATAAAATCTGAACTGTGACACCGCTTGTTCCACATACACGGTGTGAAAAGAAAATGAAATAAAACGATAACTAACGCAGAGGTACACAAAATTTTCATATACGTATTTTAAGCTTGCTAAATATTGACTACGTTTTGCATCGGGAAAAAAATGGACCATGAGTACAGTTTTGCTAAACAGGTTTGATTTACATCGACTGTTTTCTATAGAAAAATCGACCACCGGCGAGCTCTCAACTTCGGCGGATCTCATCGACCATCAATTGACGTTTGACCTTTGAACTTGGACTGTGTCGTGGACAAACATTGTTCCTTTCCTGGCACATCTCCATTAGATGTGCTTTGACAGCTGCCTTTTCAGCTTCGACCAGACAGGATATGTGATAGAAAGGTTACAGTTTACCAAATATTCTGCGCTACAGCAAGTGTGTGGATTGTGTATGGAGCACAGAGTTGTGGGTTTGTGAAGGGTTCGTCTGTAGCGGTTGTGATTTATAATGCTCCCATGTACATAGTGTGAGTGGATTCCGTTCACTTCTTGACTGAATGTAGCGCACGTGAATAGGGATAGTGCAAAATGGATTGCTCTCTGTGTGAGAGAGAGAGAGAGTATGTGAGCACGCGCATGCGTACGTGCGAGATAAGTATACGTGTATGGATGGAAGTGAGTGGAGAAGCGAGCATGAGTGGGCGGAAAGATGGGTGGGCAGGTGGGTGAGTAGATGGGTGGGTGGGTTGATGTTGAGCGAATGCATGTGGCAGCCAGAAGGTGGGTAGGTTTACTGGGTGGATGAAGAGATGGAGAGATAAACTTGGGTAGATAATCGAATCTACTCGATAGTGGATTGTTACATTGTTTGTTTGTTTGTTTGTTTGTTTGTTTGTTTGTTTTTGCTAATTCCTTTCTGATCATTCATTCGCCTGATGTGTTCTTTTCTTGTGTAATTGAAGTTTTAGATAGCATGTATCTTTGAACAAGACCCGTAAAGTACCGAAAGCTTAGACTTGAAGAAGCAAGGATCTCATTCATCATTAATTCATTTTATCACTTTCCAGAATATTTCTTTCTGAATTCGTCGTAAACTATAGTTTTTTCCTCTCGCTAAGAATCCTCTTTCCAGCATCTCTTACTGATTCCTCTTTTTCACTTTTTCATATATATGTATATACACACATTCACTGTATTTGTTCTTTCATTTCTTCTTTCCTTCCTTTTTTGAAAAGAAAATTTCTGTATGAAACTGGCAATGTGCACTCCCCACTATACACTCCTGCATACCCCGCCGTTATAAAAGCTTGTTTGCCAAAATCCTGCTGTAATATCGAGTACTGTATGTGTAAGGAAGTCAACAACAACAACGTTAACAGCAACAACTTTAACAACAACAACAATCGTTTTTCGCTTTTCCAGATTCTCTGTCTCGTCTCGCCATATGAAAACTCAGCTTTTCGCTTAAATAGGGAGGTCAAAGTAAAATGATGGATGTCTGTCCGTGTGTGTGAAGACTATAGGGGAGGGTGGGTATAGCTGTAACATGGGTATAGCTGTAACAGAGTGAAAATTCCAGTCAAAAAGACCGCGCATTAACTTAAAAACAGTACTGCAGAGAGCGCTTTAGGTTTACAACAGTCCAGCAAGGGATCAAAGGCACATGGCTTGTTCCTGCCGAAAAAGAGGGAAAAAATGGTTTTCAGTTACGCAAATAATTATTTTCGCTTCTGAATTAAGCAATTTCAGGTTGTTAGCTATTGAAGAACTCCTGGCCGTACTTTCTGCAGTAAATAGTAGGACTCCTCTAGCATTTACTGGCAATACTGCTGGATTGGAATGAACGCGTGTTGTACAGGAAGAGGGAAATCTTTGTGGGGTTGGGGATAGTTGTAACAGGCTATTATATCTATACCCATGTTCTAACCCTCCCCACCTCAATTTTTAATAAAGCTGTAGATGATAGTTACAGTCATAAATACTAACAAAATTATAGTTAGGCACTATGCTAAAATGAAACTAAGAAGTTATCACTACACCCAGCTGACTAACACCACTACATCAGACGCCAGTGATCAGATGCAAGGACTTGTCCCTTTGGATGATCGGAAATTCATTTCTTTTCTTGTAAGTTTTACAATAAAAATGATAACAATATGCTAAGTGAGTCTATCCTTCCTCGTAGTTTTGTTACAATTTACCCCCCTTGATATTACAATTATACCCACACATGGAGTAAATTGTAGCATTCAGCAAGCTGGTTTTTTTTTCCTGTACAACTTATCAACAGTTGCTGGTATAAAAGTAATTATGTGGACCAGTAAAGCTAATGTCCGGACCTATTAAGCAGTACTATTAAAACCTTTAATTTAATCAGTGAGAACGGACAGGGCGAAAAATATGAAAAGTGTTACAGCTATACACACCGTCCCCTACCGCAAGTGTCCAGGCGAGAGAAAAACTTCTTTTATATGTATAAAACAGCATAAACAAATCACACGCTTAACTTTAATTTCATTATTCATGAAAATCCCTTCTTAAGATTTGTGAAAATGAATTGTATTAAAATCGTTTAAGACGTGCTTGTATATGTGTGCGTGTTTGTGTATATGCAGATACTTGCATGTGTTTCTGCATGCGTGTGTAGATGAGCAAAAAAGAATAAAAATGCAATTTCTTTACCTTTTTGTGAGTATAGTTTTATAAAATGCTCATTACTTTCATAACTTGATTTGATGTGAAAGCATTTGTCACAGCATTATGTTTCAACAACGTTGTATATATTTCGATTGTTCGTTAGTAGACATTTCACGAAGCTATCTGTTTGTGTTCTGGAAACACATAGACACAGCTTCACTCGAGTGCAAGCTAGTCATTTCTTGTCATCTGTGCATCAAAGCAAGCACCAAAAAAATGTGAAGAAACGAAATAAATGCGTTAAAAAATCTCCCTCTTGGTCTTGTCTCTATATCTTGGTCCAACTTTCTGTTAAGATCTAAGTCGGTCGAACTGTCTGTTGAGATGTCTTTGTGTCGATCCAACTGAATTCTTGTCTCTATGTTGGTCAAAATCTCGGTTAACATGTCTCTATGTAAGAACTATCTGTTAAGATGTCTCTGTGTGGGACCAACTATCTGTTAAGATGTCTTTATGTTGGTAGATCTGCCTGTTACGAATTCTTGCCTCTATGTGGGTCGAACTTTCTGTCAAGATCTAAGTTGGTCGAACTGGATCTGTTGAGATGTCTCTATGTTGGTCGAACTGTCTATTAATACTTGTCTCTATAGGCTGGTCGAACTGTCTCTTCAGATCTGTTGGTCTGTCTGTTAAGATGTCTGTATGTTGGTCGAACTGTCTGTTGAGATGTTTATTTTTAAATTCCGGACTTTTCCCCATCACCTCCAACAACCTTGCCTCCCTCCCCCCATCCTCCAACCGCTACACTTCGATATGAACGTGGCCCAGCGAAGCTTTATAGTTACTTGTCTCACAGAACGCGAAAAATAATGGGTTAACATCGGGTCCTGGAAGAGCTGTTAACGACATTCAGGAAGACTCCCAAGATATTTCTTTTCAGCCAGAACATCGCCACCCTGTAAGCAATCTGAGCAATGAAGACATAATGGTTACCAGTCGTTCCCCCTCTCCCCCCCCCCACACACACACACACGTCACTCTTCTGCGCCCTTTCGCCCACGAACAGAAACGGCTTGCCCACCGACCTTAACCCTAACCTTTCAGCTCTTCCCTAAACTTAACAGTGGTCACGACTCAGATCGATGGCCGAACGGACTTCAATAATTGGTCCGACGCTTGGGAGCACCGGAGAGTCGGGGGTTCAACTGGCTATAAGAACAATCCTGCCTACCATTCAAAACATTTACATGTATTCACCTTCATTCGTAATTTTTCTCGACCAGCATTACACCTGAGAACTGGATGATTCCTAGCCGTAAAAGGCGGTGTTGTTGCCTCACTATGGGGGGGGGGTCAAGAGGGGAATGGGTATAATGCTCATTGGTTATAAAGAATTGCATTCTATAACTATAGAATGTATTCTATAATTATAGAATTAATTCTTTACTATAGAATTAATTCTTTACTATAGAATCAATTCTTTAGTTAGAAAGAATTATTATAGAAAGAATTCTTTAGCTATAGAATTAATTCTGTTATTATAGAATGCATTCTATAGTTATAGAATGCAATTCTTTATAACCAATGAGCATTAAATCATTCCCCTCTTGGCGCCCCATAGCCACACTATAGTAATACGAATTAGTGTTCGAGATGTTACTGCTTATGACATCAAAGGCCTGTAGTCAACGAGCAGATTCTAATTCAGCAGCAGGAACAAAACATAGTCTGACATAGGACATGTGCTGCGGGACTGCGGGTTCTTAAACATGGGAAGAAATAAAATTGAGACTCCATAAGCAATTGCTGGGAACAAGCAAAAAAGATCGCAAGAGAGGCAGAGCCCGCTGGAAGTGGAGGACTAACTACCGAGGCCCTATGCTCCACAAGGAGGAAAGAAGACTAAACTATAAACAATGGGCCTAAGTTAATACCTAAAAGGTCAACATAGCCAGAGAACAAGTTTCCAACTGACAGGTCGAAAGAGCAGACGACATCTTTGAATGTGTTGTGCTTCATCTTGTTTGCACCTGCTCCACGCCAGATTTTTTAAGTACCTGTCTGAACTGTAATATACCATCCAATGTTGGCAAATTCTACAAAGCAGCAACAGCACAGATATCCGAGATAGCCAAGATCGGGATGGTAATACCAAAGTGGTAATACTGTGCTTCGGGAGATAACTCCTGTTTGGCAATAATCCGGTCTTCAAGTTTATAATTTGCCTCCCTTTGTATGTGTAATCTCGAAGATGCTCGTGGGGAAAAGCGTGATTTGAATGTCAACAATTACTGCGGACTTCTACACAGAAGATGCCGTCAGTATCACATTACAGTCGGTCAGCGGAGCTCTCTTACATGGATCCATAAGGTGATTGGAGCCAAAAAATGTGTGCGTTTGATCTGATCATTGCTTTGATCTTTTTGGCAACTGTCAGGGGCAAGGAACAGTCCGGTAAGTCTCAGAGAACACGATGTGACCATGTTTGCATGATGATCGTCTGGCGGGGAGGGGATGCATCTCTGTGCATGCGAGCAACTTGATGTATGTAGACTTAGTCTGGGGTACATTAAATTATTTTAACTACAGTCAAATCGCCTGAGAAATGGTGTCAAGTTTCACGCGCTTTTTATTTCGTAGTACTGCTTGTGAAATACGAAGATGCTTCGTATTATTGTCATGCCTTCAGTCTTGAACTATTTTTTCTTTCTTAAATTTATTTGAAGACGCTTTTGAAAGGGAAAACAATACTTAAAGTGATCTTGAAAGGTAATCACGAAAATATAATCATTGGCTTTATCAGTTTATGCTTATGAGCAAAATTACAAAGACAAAAAGACAAAATAGTTCAAACTTGGGGATTTTATGTTAAGCACGCTTTTCCAGTGAACTGAAGACAACCGCCTCCGTTTTTTTTCCCATGCTTTTTTTTTCTACCCTCATTCGGTGCCTCATCTTTCTGGGCGTGTTCCTGGTTCCAGAGACAGACGCCTGTAACTGGCGCAGCTTTCAGACCGTGCTCTGATTCATTCACTCGAGGCTGTAGTGTAGTGTATATAATCTCAGGTCTCATTGCAGCACAGTTCTAACAAAGAGGCCAGTGTTGGACCTGCAGAGTTCCAGCTGCTAAAAGGCAACATGCTGTGTGAAACACTTTAGGAAGGAAAGAAAAAATCTTGCCTGTCTGGCCATATCTTGTCCTAAAGGGCAGCATGCAGTGTGCAGCATACTAGTTTTTAGTGCATATGTTAGTAATAGGACCCCATCTTCCCTTAGAGTAAAATCACCCTGATGTTTGAAAACTGTCCCTCTTTAAAATAACCTGCCACTAACATACTATAGGAAGGGAAGAAACAAATCCTGTCTATGTCACACCCGCACTCGCCCTCCAATCACACACCAGGCGAACAAGTGGTGGACACGTTCGCTTTCACTCAACTCCCACACACAAGGAACATGAGACATGAGAGATGGAAGGTTTTCTAAAAAGGACCTAAATCCCTTTTATTCAAACCTTTCTAGGCACACTCTCAAGTCTCACTCATGCTCAACTTGCAACTCATCTATCCGCTCACTACTCAATACACTCTATCTTCTCACACCTCTTATGTAACACCTACACTACAACCATCACTAAGCATAAATCAATATGTCCTTATTTCTGGCATCAAAACAATTCATCACCAGCATCAGCATAAACTGGGTACATATCTCTTAAACATTTGAATTAATACAACTAGAAACTTATCTACATTATTAACACAAACTGAGTACGTGTCTCTTCAACACTATGAATCCATCCATGTCATCAACACAAACTATGTGTCACTTCAACACTTTCAATAATCCAGTTCTGCATTCATTACTGTCAGCATCACAAACAGTTTATGTGGCATGACACATCACTTTCTTGCAGGGCAGTCAGATACCCATGCATGCTCCTGCTGGTCACCCAACTAAGTGGGTGTTGTATAGTCAGCACTACAATCACGGTTACATCATAGTTGCCTTCCTTAGGCGAAGACACACATCACCATCACGTGTGGTACACTTCGGATTTCTGTCATCCTCTTGGTTGTGACATAAGGGAAATCTAACTACAAACCAAATCCCTACACAATATTAGTGCTATATTTCCATTCCAATAACATATATACCTTGCATTACCAGCAAGAGAAAAACCAAATTTTTATCTCAAGCCCTGACGTCTCGGGACAGGGACATCACTGCACTTCTCCACCAGCTCAGCCACAGACAAAGGTTAATGACATGTAACAGTCCTTCCTCGGCTACCTTCATCATTTGTAGGTATTTACCAATCGTGCCACTCAGACAAGAAGGTTCACTGTCTGGTGACTCTCTGACGTCACTTTGTCATCTCTATGAAACATCTGTTGCTTTGTGGCATCGCTCTCCCGTCATGTTGACCAGCACTCAGTCTCCACATGTGATTACCATCACCGTCTTTCGAACCATCATTGACTAATCATCAAGGTCACTTTTCAGTACTCACACATAATTGACATACATACATACATTCATACATACATGTCATTGGTCCGTCTTGTCCTAAAAAGCAGCATGCTGTCTGAAACACTATAGGAAGGGAAGGGACAGGTCCTGTCCTCTCGTGTCTTTTCCTAAGTGTCAACAACATTCTCCTCCGAGATGCTACGACTTATGCATTGTGACATTTTCTGAGTTAATGTTTTTAAAAACAGCAGTAATTTGTGGTCACAATGTCACTTTTAATAAGTGACAGGAATCCGCCTGGCAGAAAAGGAAGATGGGTCAATTGACCCCTTCACCATATTTTGATGGGCCAGTAGCTTGTCAGTAAAAAAAAAAACAAAAAAATAACAAAAATATTCTGCTTCACAAATAAAAATTTAAATATGTGCAAGAGAGAGAGGAGAGAGAGAAATGAAAATGCCTTTTCACATGACATGCAAACATGACACTGAGTCGTACAGAGAAATGCCATTCACCAGTAGACTTCAGATTTCTTAATTGTACAAGAAATCCTTCAGTGCGAAGCTGTTCTTTTCTTGGAGTAGTACAATACTTTCTCAGTGTCATACTCATAGTGATGGCAGATTCACATAGTTTGCTTTAAATTACTGTCTCTGTTATAAATCTGAATTCACGAGTGAGGACAGTCAGAGGCATTTATAGTGTATTCTCGTGATATTTGCTTCCTGCCTCATGAGCTAAGAACTTCCTAGCTTTCTGTGCGCCAGTAACATGTACATCAGCATTGTTTGAGACATTTCCATTCACATGCATGCTCCCTACAACCAGAGACATTTCCATTCACATGCAAGCTCCCTACAATCAGAGACATTTCCATTCACATGCATGCTCCCTACAATCAGAGACATTTCCATTCACATGCATGCTCCCACATGTGCGCACACACACACACACATACATGTAATTCAGACATAATTTATAATAAATACTAAAATTGTAAAATGCTGTTTGCTATGGTGGCTCCGATCCTCTGCCTCCCTGCCCCCCTCCACCATGCAGTGGGTTATTCATTTCTCAGTAGTGTCCTTTGTTCTAAGAGACCCCCACCTCCTGAAGAGAACTTTGTTTTGGGTGCGGAGTGGGTGTTAACAGATATTGTGGCAAAGTATTTTGCATATGGGTCACATATGTGGTATCAGAATAACAGCATGTGGCCCTGATAAGTTCGATGCAGTGTATCTGTTTTACTGGTAATGGCAGTTTAGCATCTTGATGTTACCAAAACAGTTTTTGATGTAGTGGCACAAAACAGTCCACATAATGCTTCCTTGAGAGAGAACTTTGAACTTCGAAATTTATTGATTCCCACCTTTTCAGATCACATCATGGGCGTGGTAATAAATATAAAGAAATCGCCAGGTTGGTAGCAGACACATCCAGCGTTAATAGATACATTGTTATTATAGTGGGCCACATGAAAAAACTACCAGACAAGCTTCCATTTACATACAGGAACTCATTAAACAGGGTGTGCCTGTCGAGCACACATAAGAGTATGTACAATCTATGATATATACATGTATAAACAAAGGCAACTGATGGCACTCCAGCCTTGGAAGTTGAGAAAAATGGTAACAATCAGTGATTTCCATACGACCGTTACAAGCTATCTATTCATCTGGCATAGGCGTTTTGAACTGTAAAGGCTTTGTACAGAAAAGATGAAATTTGCTTTACGCTATCGTCGGTGGTGTCGCCTAAGACACGCAACACATTGCTCATATCTGACTGTTGCACATTTAGCAACAGGGGAGTGCATGGTCTGATCTCACGGTAGGCCTTACAGAAGAAGAGAAAATGCGCTTCATCCTCTACTGCTAATTTACAAGCAGGACATGCCAGATCGCATGGAGCCACATCTCTTCTGTACCGCAGTTTGTGAACTGTTATGTCAGAAATGCCAAATCTAAACTTAATGTAAGCTATTCTAAGGCATCTTAGCTGATATAGGTCAACATATCGTTCTGGTCGTAGATACCTCTTGCTTGTCATCCCACACTAATTTGTCTTCTGTGAGCTTTATTGTAGCATCTATGCGGCTATTCACATGGTTTAACGTAAGCTCCAAGGGTAAATGTTTTGATTCCATTCTTTCAGCTACAGCAAGCCTCATTGTAATGTACATTTCCTTGGAACATATGAAATAATCAACTACACTAGAACCTGTGGAGCAGACTTAGGTAAATTGACCAAATTCGTCACCAGGACAGGCCCCATTCAGTATTTTGAGATCACACCCTGCACACAGTTCTAAAAGTATCATGCCAAAGGTTGAAACTGTCTGGTCTTGAGATCGTCGGTGTGGATCAAAAAGATCTGTCTGCACGAACTCATCTGTATCGCCTGAATCTGAGAGAACTGGGTTTTGGTCACCAGTTCTGGCATTGAAATTGCCTCCAAGTAAGACATACGGGCATGTTCTGACATTTGCACACAGTCTAAAACGCTCTGCTCCACATCATTTATAGTACACTTGACAGACACATGTGCCTGTTTGTAGTACGGGGAGCTAATGGGCGGTTCGTAGGCTCCACAGAACATAGTCTCTGGCCCAGCCGAAGACATTCTTGTCAAGTTTTATCATCACGTTATCATATGGTATATCAATTTTCTGGACTAAATTACTGAACTTGTCTTTAACCATTACGAGTACACCGGCGCTACATTTGTTTTCATGCACTGTAAATTTCGTAGCTTGAGGAAAGAATTGTGTAAAGTTTGAGAAACATTCGAGCTTTATATTACATTCGAGAAATGTCTCTGTGAAGCAAACAATATGAATATCAAATGAATCAACATACTGTATGAAGTCTGACTCACATGCCTTGCTCATCAGTCCCTCGATATTCCAGTTCAATATACGCACACTGTGTAGTTGGGGGGGAGGGGACTGTAGGTCATGAACACTAGTTACACTGTCCTGGGCCTCTACTCCCTCGCCCCTTCCCGCCTCCCCCTGCGCTACTCCCCTGCTGGGTGTCTGTGTTGCGCGCTCGCAGTCTGTTTCGAAATGAATATACCCTTGATTCACGTGATTGTGACGGGCTGTCACTGTTGCGTGCTGTGACGTCGGCGTGCAAAGGGCTACCCTGGGTTCCTGGCCTTAGAAGTAGTCTCATTACATTGGTACACGGTGTGTTCTGGTCGAGGGTGGGGGAACGATCCCGAGGGAGACCAGGGTAACTCAGAGCAGCCTGCAAACAACTGTCCGTAGCGTTATCGGGGCTGGTGACGTCAGTGTCGGCGCTGAAGTCGGGGCCCCTGCTTTGGGTTATTGTGGTCATGTCCTTCTGTTCATATCGTCTGCCATTTCTGACTTCTTCCCCTTTGCGTGTAGGGTTGTTTCTGTTAAGTCTGCCGGCCTTGCTCAGGCTTGTGTTGTTGTTCTTGCTCTGGCGTCCGTCCTCACCTTTATCTTCTTGTTCTTCTATGTACCGGCGACCTGCTTTGTAGTAGGCCCTCTTCCCCTGTCTGCGGAGATCTCTCAGGGTTTCCGCCTGCCGTCTTGTTACATCACCTGCTACCCTGATACCAGACGCCCGTAGTTTATCTTCCTGTTCTTAAGATGGCCATTTTGTCTGACCAGTGCAGGAATTTCAGTATCATGGGTCTTGGATTCTGGCCGGGCTTTGGGGGTTGATTTTCAAGCCGGTGGCACCTTTCGATGTCCCTCCCGCGCGCTCTCTTTCAGGAAAGGCTTGTTTTAGCACACCTAAAATCTGTTCAGTGCATGCTGTGTTGCTGTCTTCCCCTGTCTCAGTAATATTGAAAAATCTCACGATCCATTATGTCAGAAGCCGAGAGAGTGTCTTTATCTAGCACATCGATCTGTTTTTGTAACTCGTCTAGACGTTTTGCTAGAAGTGAATTCTGTTCTTTCCGGAGCTTTTTTTCTTCTTTGAATTCCTTGAAGTGTTGTCTCACTATGATATTGTCCTGTTTTATAGCAGAAATATCCGCCTGCATTATCAGAAGCACTTTCATAACGTCAAAATTGTAAAGTTCTTACCAGTGTCACTGTCAGAGCTAGCGGCGCATGTAGCACCGCCATGTTGTAGTGAGATTCCATATCACCCTGTGTTGGTAAAATCCAAGGGGTGAACAGCAAAATGACCACATAAAAGCACTTTTTTATGATCCAAAAGCTTGGTATGACTTGGTATGGAATCCCACATTAACACTATACTCCTGAATAAGCAATAATTAAGTTTTTCACAGATTATTTGTTGACACCGCTGAAAATCATCCTACCTGGACCGTGAACAGAGCTCACCCCCTCTTCCTTGAGAGAGAGAGAGAGATGTGCAAGAACCAGTCAGTGCTCTTATCGGTTGTTCTCCCATATCTGGATACATATATCAGAAAAACTTGTCTGCTGCACATCTTTTATGTCATTGTGAGGGGGTGGGGTGGGTGTTCATGTGTGTAGGTACATTGTACATGCGTCCAAAATGCATGTGGATGTGTAGCTTGTTTCCCCGGTAGCAAAATGTTGTTTGAGATGTATTGATAGAGAAATTTAATTTCAGTTCAGGAATTGGAGAGGGAGGGGCACCGTTGCTTACTGTTGCTACATGATGCTGACATGTAAGCTGCAAGAGGCTGTCATTGATCATTTGGTGTCTGGGTTGTTACAGCATCATTCTATGGGGAAAGCTACATTAACATCCCTTTGCAAGATGCCAGCAGTTCCACCCTGGTTCACCTCTTCTTCAAGACCCATCGGCCGCATGGTCTCCTTCTTCTTGCTGAGGGAGCAACAGACTACCTCCTGGTGGAGGTCAAGTCTGGGCGGGTTGAGGTCCGTATTGACCTTGGATCAGGGGAGGCCAGCGTTTTCTCTTCTCCCACCATTCGGCTGGATGACCATCAGTGGCATGAAGTCCAAGTCAACCGGACATTGGGATCCATGGACTTGACTGTAGATGGAGTGCAGCAAGGATCTGTGGACACTCCTGGATCCTTCCATGATCTGAATGTTGAGAATGGAGTTTTCCTGGGTGGGGTTGGAGCATACTCAAGTAAAATCCACACTAACCTGAAGGACTTCAGAGGCTGCATGAAGAATGTTTTGTACAACGGCAATGACATCATTGCAGCTGCCCGAAGCATGATGAGTGCAAAAAATGCATTTGAAATCTCGTGGACTTGTGATGCTGAATTTTCAGCTGGAGCCGATGTTCCTGTCAGCTTTTTGTCAGAAACATCTTTTGTGGCTTTTTCTCATTTCCATGTAAGGGAGAGGGGGGCTTTTGCATGCGACTTCAAAACAAGGTCTGACTCTGCAGTCATTCTATTCAACTCTGGTCGGGGAACCTACAAAGAGGATTTCATGTCTCTGGAAATCATCGATGGAAAACCGAAGTTCTCGGTGAACTGTGGAAGTGGGTTGGTGGAGGTAGTTCTTTTACATGAAGTCAACGATGGAAAGTGGCACCAACTGGACCTCCTCATTTCTCAGTCATCCGTTGAACTTCGCGTCGACAACGTCCGTAATGTCACTCGCTTTGGTGGAGAAAACTCTTACTTGAACCTGGCGGGGCACCTTTTTGTGGGGGGCCTAGGACTTAAGGCCAGGTCTCATGCACTCCATTTAGGCCTGGAGTCTTTGCAAGGAGACAGGTCTCTGAAGGGGTCGATGCTGGGCTGCATAAGGCACATTGTCATCAATTCTCGTCCCTATGGGTTCCGAGAAGTTCAGATCAGCCGGCATGTCGATCCCGTCTGCACCTGGCCGTTTCCGTGCTCCTCGGAGCCATGCATAGAGAGTGCAGAATGTGTTGAGTCAGGTAACAACTTTCAGTGCCTCTGCGATGAGCCGGTCTGCACCAAGGAGAAGCCAAACTCTATTCCAGAGGAGGAAATCCAAGAGGTCATTGCCATTCAGCCTCTCAAAGTTCAAGAAGGAGGAGAAGCAGTGATAACTACAAACACAATTGATGTTGTGTTTGACTACAGGAGTTACCATCTGCGTGAAATCGCTGTAAAGTTTCAGGTTGTAGTGCCACCAAGGTTTGGACGACTAGAGGTTGACAAAGGTCGCCGGCAGTCTGAGTCCTTCACCCTTCTTGACCTTCTGACAGGAAAGGTTGTATACATCCATGATGGAACAGACACAGAGGCTGATGATGCCACGGTTGAGCTGAGCATCAGCGGCAACTCAGATTTGCCTCAGAAGATGCATGGGAACTTTGAATTTGTCCTGCCCATCAAGATAGAACCACATAACGACCAACCAAAGCTATCACTGCCTTCAGGAAATCAAATTAGCATAACAGCTGAGTCTAAACTGCAGATAACAACAAGGGTCATTGATGTGAAAGACCCAGACTCCACCAGCAGAAATCTCCATTATCATCTGAAATTCTTTCGGCCAACAAAAAGTTTCTTTGAAAACTACAATATGACAGGCCAGCCCATCACTCTGTTTACTCACCAAGATGTTATTGAAGGAAACATTTGGTTTGTGCATAAGGAGGATCCTGTTGTCGATGTAGGCTTCAATGTGACTGATGATTCCTCACTAAGTGATATCATTAACATGAGATTCAGGGTAGTGTCTCTGGAGCTTGATATTCTTCATAACACAGGGCTTACAGTTGTTTACGGTACATCTGCCATACTTCATGCTCAGAATTTGACAACATTGACTAATGTACCTTTAGAGAATCTTGAAGTCCGATACAGGCTCACAAAATTGCCCCATTCTGGCCAGATTCAGCGTCTGCAACATGGAGTTGATGAATGGACAGATGTAGACACATTCACACAGCGGCACTTGAACTCCTCACGAATCCGTTACACTCATTTTTCCAAAGATTTTACAGTCAGGTCTGATGAATTCTTCTTTATTGTCACAGCCAAGGATGGCGAAACAGTGAGCCAGTCTTTCAAAATAACCTTTGTGCCAGTTGTCCTAACTGTTCACAATAACAGAAGACTGATCATTCATCAAGTTCCTCATGCAGTTTTAGACAACTCGTCCATTCTTGTGTCAAGCCCTGCAGGCCAGCTTGATGCCAACTCCCTCATCTTCACAGTTTTTCGAGCTTCAGAACTGGGTGCCATTTATCTTTCTTCTGAGAGACATATTTTAAATCCATTAGATTTCGAGGGCTTGAAACCTGTGCAAGAAGGTGGCAATTTTTCACAGACAAGCCTGAACGGTGGCCATGTGTACTTCAAATTCTATAAGACAGGATTCGACCACCTCGAAGATTTTGTAGATTTTACTGCTAGCTACCCCTCTAGTGCAAATGTGGCTGTACGGATGTGGGTAGAGTATGTGCCTCTGGACACTGCAGTGAGATTCACAAACAATGGTCTTCGGGATGTGACCGAAGGAGGGCAAAAAATGATAGACAAATCAAGTTTATACTTGGAAATGGATGAATACAAAAGTTTCTTGTTTTCCATCATACGACCCCCAAAGCATGGCAACATCAGCTTGATAAATCCACATACTTCTGCCATAGAAATGGAAAATGTGCAGGAATTTAGCACAGCAGACATATTGGCAGGCAAAGTAATTTATCAGCATGACGACTCTGAGAACGACCAAGATTCTTTTGCTTTTACTGCTTTGCCAATCTTCCAAAATGAGAATGACATGCCAGAGGAGGTTCAGGAATTTTCTGGAACATTTCACATCTCCATTGCCATGCGCAATGATAATCCACCAGAAAGAGTTGTGGACAAGGTTTTCCAAGTGGCCATGAACAGTCGCCGCAAAATAACCCTTTCTGATTTGGCTTTCACGGACAGAGACATTAACTTCAACATCTCTACTTTGCTGTATCGTCGTCAAAGCATACCGAATGGGGAGATCCTTCATCGGGATCTTGGGACTCCTATATATCAGTTCACACAGCGAGATCTTGAGCTGGAGAATTTGGTTTTTCAACACAAAGGAGCTAGCTTGGGCCGTGCTGCCATCTTTGTCAGCGATGGGCAGTTCTACTGGTCAGGCTTGTTGGAGATTCAGGCCTCAGATCCATACATTTTGATCAGGAACAACACAGGTCTTGTTGTTCACAAAGGCAGCAGCGTTGCTATCACATCAGGAAATTTAAGTGTGGAGTCCAACGTGGACCACCCTGCAGGAAGTTTCAGCTTCATTGTGGCAGAAAGACCTCACCATGGTTCTCTCCGTATGGAAGGTGATGAAGTAGATGAGTTCACTTATGCAGACATTTTAAATGGCATGGTGGAGTACCAACACAATGGTGATGATGCTGCAGAAGACAAATTTCAGTTTGTAGTAGTGCATGGGGATGTGCAAACACAGGGTTCTTTTCCCATAGCAATCGAGGATGAAGCCATGCGACATCCACCTGAGATTGTGCACAATCAGGTGTTAAAAGTGACAGAAGGCGAAACAAGTAACATCACCGAGTCTCATCTGCTCATTCAGCATCCTGCCCTGAGAGCAGAAGAAATCGTGTTCGTTGTCACAGTTTCTCCGCGACATGGTAAGCTTCACGTAGAAGGAGTACAGCTCGACGCCAATGAGGCGGTGCAGTTTTCCCAAGATGACATCAACAGAGGCAGAGTGAAATACATTCAGACACAGGGAGGCGTTACGGAAGACGATTTTGTTTTTGATGTGGACTCAGACTCGCAGGCCTTGAAGAACGTTGAGTTTTCCATCGCAATTGTTCCACTCTCCTTACCCGTGCAGGCTGGGAATTTGACTGTACGAGAAGGAGAAGCAGTCTTGCTGAGCAGAGAGACCTTGAAGCCAGTTGGGGTCCAGTACGAGTCTGAGACCATCGTGTATAAAATAATCTTGTCACCAGCCCATGGCTACATACAGAACACAGAGAAGCCTAAATCATTCAACCTTCCATTCACCTCAGATGCAATTGCTTCTGGAAGAATAAAGTACCAGCATGATGACAGTGAAAGCATTGAAGATGTCTTCACGGTCATCGCAACGCAATTGGATGGCAGTCTGCAGAGTCGGCCTCTCAACATTTATATCAAGATATTGCCAGATGATGACCAGCCACCCCGAGTAATTGTTAACAAGGTGAGTTGGGAATGAACTGTTGTACTTCAAAAACATTCTTTATCATGCATTTTCCAGTTTTTGTTAGCCTGACGCAAACCCAGGCTTTCCCACTATATTATTCATTAAAGCCAGGTCATATGATAAAACTGCAAGTGCTGGATGGGCGGTTCTAATTAGGCATGCTATGGCTGACTATGGGATGGATGTCAATGCTAGATATATTTGTTTTGACAGATCAAGGAGTGAATTTCATAGTGAGATCTTTGAATAATGGAATGGTTTATTAATGAACCATGGATTTGATGTAACTGTGGCTAAATGCATAGATTAAGTTTAAACAGAGCTGGTTTAATTTGCTTGTGGACAAGATGTAATGTTCTCACAGAGGCAGTGAATGAATGGCGACATTGCAACATGTTCCTAACTGCATGTCAGGGGAATGCATAAGGGGTAGGCGTTTCACTGACACATAGCATTTCCATGACACATAGCCACCTTTAATCACTGGAAGCATGTGCTGACCGCTACTTGCTAGAAAAAATCTGCCCATGGTGGCTGGACTGCTTAATGGTTGATGTGGGCAGAACAGCGGCCCATCTCCGCACACCATAAAGTTAGTAGTAGTTAGTAGTGGTTAGCTGATTTGGGGATAAGGTATGTGGCACTATGGGGAGGGGGTAGTGTAGTATATAATGGGCCTAGGGAGGAGACAAATGAGAGCACATTTAGAGACACAGGACACACACACTCACTAACACTGGCATGAAATAGTGAGAGACTGCTCATCTCTTTGCTGGAGGACTGTAAATAAACTGTGGTGTGATCTAGACCTTGTCCATCTTGTGTCAGAGTGGAAGGACACTCTTATGTAACACTTTTAAGCCATTCAACCCCACTCACGATATGTTCACTTTGATCGTACAATGATGATATGCTGTGTTTCAGGCCCTGAGTATGTGGGCAGACTCCGTGACCATGTTGTCCAGCGAGCATCTGCATGCAGAGGACCCCGACACGCGAAGTGATCAGATCCTCTTTAAGGTCATCTCGCCATCCAACGGTCATGTGGCATTTTTCAACAACACAGCTTATCCTATATCTCAGTTCTCTCAGCGAGACATCGATGCAGGACAAGTAGCATTTGTCCATAAAGGTACTGTACACAAACCAACAACTTTGTTCTTGGTTAGAAATGTGGTTAAAATGTGATTAGAAATGGGACTATCAACAATCAAGAATCAAGACCCGTCTGTTTCAAAGTTCAGGGAATCTGTTTGTATTTTTCCAGATTGTATTGGTTGTGACATCTAAATTCATGTACACTTACATGTGTGTATCCTGGTAATGGAAGTGTAGCCAGAACACATTTTTGTTGCCATTCTGAACTAATCAGTAGTGCAAAGGATGGGATAATATGTTGATAAAATATCTGTGGTTGCAGAACTTCTCTTGTTCTGAATCACTCTGAAACATAGTGGTGATCATACTTTGTAGTCTGTAATACACTTATTTGACATTTTTAAAGACTAAGTTAATTATTAATGGTGCAATGATGAGCCCATCTTTGAAGACTGAGTTTTCTTTGATATGTAGCTGCTCCACATAATCATTAGGGCCGGTTTGCATGCTCCAAAGTTTTAATGACTTTCAAAACAAAGAAAGCTGCAATTGAAGGTGTCAGCATTTACATGCAGCATGACACAGTCACCTTGACCCATAGCTGAGATCATTTGACCTTTTGCCCTGATGTTTGTGGTAGCAAGCAAAAATGGAGGTTACTGCACCCAAGGTTTCTGGTTGGCTGGCAGGGCTTCAAAGTTTTGAAAAATAGAAAGCCATTCTATCTGGCCAAAATCTTGAGCAGGACTGGTTCCAAGCTGGAACAAGGCTTAAAAGGCGTTTCAAATTATCAAAGCATCTGAATCGGCCTTTAGTCACTTCAGTTCATTCTTAGAAATCTCGTTCTTGGAAAATGGAGGAGGCCCCTTGTTGTTGCAGGAGAGAGTCATGGCCACTTCAGCTTCCAGGCCACAGACGGCACCAACAGTGACATAGTGCGTACATTCCGAGTGAGAGCCCACCCAGTTGTGCTAGAGCTGGTGAGAAGTGGACCATTGATGGTGTTCCCAAACACCATTCACCCTGTGTCAAACGCTACTCTTCTTGCTGCAACAACCTCTTCAAACTTCTCCAAGCCCATCATCTTCACTGTGATTGATCCAAAACCTCGTGAAGGTGGGTTAATTAAACAGCATTTGCATGTAGTCGTAAGAGCAGATGTCAGAATGCCTGACAGTTTTATATCACTCCATTCCCAGGCCTGGCTGCTCTAATGAGCATGTAGTCATGAGAGCAGATATAAGCATGTCTGACAGTTTTGAACCACTCCAGTCTCTGACCTGGCTGCTCGGATAAGATACCCAGTAACAATTGTATGCATAATGAGGTCTGCCGTTTGCAGGCAAAGTGGTGACAATGGTAGCAGGTCGTCCTCTGGAAATGCGATCCTTCACCCAGCAGGACGTCAATGAAGGGAAGGTGTTCTATCAGCACATGGGATACAGCCAGCATTGGAGACACACGGACACCATTCACCTAGAAATCTCGGCAGACTATGCCAAGCCACTTCAAGGCGAGACATGCTTGGTGGATGTCTCCTATGGCAACATTAATTTTGAAAATCAGGTATCATTCATTTGCATGTTTTCTTCTTTGCTCAAGCATCAGATTTCTTTTTCAAAATATTTTAAAATTTGTTTTTGTATGGGGAGGGGGGAGGGGTGATTGGTGGACTGTCGTAGTTATAGCTAGTAAATTTCCTGTTGAACTTTCAACATATCGCAGAAAAAAGAGGTTTACAACAGGAGAGCTGCTGCTCTTCTCAGGTCATGAAGATGACAACTCAGCCCACATTCAAAGAGTAGTATTGATGTCAAACACAGCCCAGAGAGCAATGACTTTCATGGTCTATGGCTTCCTTCAGCACCTAGAAGAAGGGAACTGGCATGAATCTAGTGCTATACCCCAAAAAACAAAAGCAACCCAACTTGGGGACATGCGGAGCCACCACCACAAAACTGTCTGGAAAGTTCAGTGATCCATAAAGGCCTGTAAACGACAAAGAAGACACTCTGTCATGAAAAGGGACAGAAGAACAGATGGAAGGAGCATTCTGAGAAGCTGCTACACAGACCACCTTCTCAGGACCTACCAGAAGTCCAGGCAGCCATGAAGAACCTGCCTGCAGACTGTAGCCTACCTTGAAAAGAGAGATTCCTTAAGGTGGTCAGGCTGCTAACAAAAAAAGACAAGGCAGCAGACCGGACAGTATCCTGGCTGAAGGCTGACATAAATACCTCGGTGGAAATGCTCCATCCTCTTCTTCAAGATCTGAGGAGAAGAAAGTGTTCCATCAGAGTTGAAGGAGGGACACCTCATTAGACTATCCAAGGAAGGTGATCTCACTCAGTTCCTGCGCAGACTACAGAGTAATAACTCTTGTCAGTTCTAAGCTAGATGTTAAGTTGGTTTTTACATGGATAGATTGTGTACCAGATCACAACGCTGTGTATTACCGAGAGCAGTGGAGTGGAACTGACCACTTCATTGACTACACAAAGGCGTTGACAGTTCGGACAGGAATTTGCTTGGGCCTCAACATCCACAGAGAGAAGACCAAGATCTTCAACACCACTACCCAGCCCCATACTACGTTGGGGCAATGCATTAGAGGAGGCCTGAGAAAATTCCTGCAGATCGGCTGGTCTGAAACCATCAGCAACCAAGTGACTTTCAGCTTAGTTTAATTTGGCTAGAGTTTTCATTCACACGGGCACATTGAATTCATGTTTTAATAATTCAGTTATTTGCTTTGGCTTCGTGATAACCCAAATGCAACCAATTTAATTATTGTGCAGTTACTGACCAAGATAGATTTTGTGGCAGTTTCCCCTGCCCTCCATTTCATTCCCCAAATTTACTTTTATCCCCTCTGTTTCTGTTCTGAACAAATGACACGAAGATCTTCCCAAGTTAAGTCCATGGTTACAGCTGTTACAAAGCATACAGATATCTGACTGTCAAAGATGTTTGATTACAAATAAGAATGTGCTGATCTGGTGAACGAGCTTTCTTCATTTTTTCTGATTATTTTTTTCTTCTTAGGCTATGCTTCTGGGACTGTACCCAGCTTCTGTCAAAGAGGGTGGCTCAGTTTTTATCACCCGCACACACTTTGACTCCACGGAACTGCTGCAGCGTTTGCAGACTTTCCAGCCTGACATCTCCATGACCTTTGAGGTCATTTCCCCTCCAGAGCATGGCACGCTGTACCTGGATAGTGCAAAAATTACTGCTGCAAAGGCGTTCACGCAAGCAGGCATTGATAATGAAAAGCTGAGGTATGAGCATGATGACTCGGACACACTGAATGACAGCTTTGCCATTTCTGTGGAAATTCTTCAGAAACCCGAGGGTGAGGATGTGGTGACCCCAGCACCCAGGCATGTTCTAAATTTCACCATCCAAATTCTGCCGGTCAACGATCAAAAGTTTTGGCTTGTGACACGTAGCCCTAACTTAAAGGTAATCAAATGATTTTTTTTTTTTTTTTTTTTTTTTTTGCATTTGCTGATTCAGTTTGGAGGAAGGGGAGAGGTTTCTACAAGTTACTGTAAAGTCAAAATTACCATCTTATAAGGATGTTGCTGAAACAAAATTAGGAACATAGATGTCTGGTCATTTCTGATGTGTATATCAACATGTTTCCAGGTTTTACAAGGCATGCATGTCACCCTAACAAGAGAGAACTTGCTGACAGATGATCCAGACACACCTCCATCCGAAATCCAGTACACCATTTTGTCTGGACCTACCAGCGGCCGTATGGTCCTGGCAAGTCATCCCTCTGTCCAGGTCAAAACTTTCACACAGGAAGACATAAACAAAGAAAGGCTTGTTTTCTTCCAGAATGGCACAAAGAAGGGTGGAGCCATGCATTTCAAGGTCTGGGATGGCAAGTTTCCACCCCTGTACAAAATGTTGGACATCTTTGTCATTCCTGTGACAGTTGACATGTCCAGAGTGAAGACAGTGGAGCTTTTACAATCTGACTCGTCAGCATCGATCTCTGTGAAGTACCTTAATGTCAGCACAAATGGAGACAGAAGCAAGCTGCTGTATAACATCACAAAAATGCCCGAACACGGAACTATACAACACAGAGGAGTAGTTGTGAGTCAGTTTTCTCAGCAGACCATTGACAGTGAATCGCTTTTGTATGTGATGGAGAATTTGACGAATAGTGAAGACTTCTTCATTTACGATATATACATGAACAGTGTAGACATGGTAGTCACCAATCAGAAGATGCTCATTGTGGTGAAACCTCTGGTGAAGCAGACATCATTGGTTGCACCAGCAGGCGCCACTGTAGCCATCACCAAAGCAAGTCTGGATGTCACTGAACTTGCTGCCCGCACTGGGGACAACCCTTTGTTTGAAATAATCCAGCCACCTAAACATGGCCAGATATTCAGAAAACTGCGCAGAAAGCGGGAACTTGATGGTCAGTCTGTGCTTAAGTCTGTAGAAGAGTTCACCTTTGAAGATATTCTCTACACTAAAATTTTCTACATGTCCAATGCAACCTCCAGTCAAGGCCAAGCCAAGGCAGATGCTTTCTCATACATTCTGAGAGCTGCTGGTGTTCAGCCAGCCAAAGGTCGATTCTTGATAAACATTGATGAGTCAGAGGAAAGGGTTGGTGGAGATGGTGATGATAAAACATCTTTATCATCAGGCAGTGATAAAGGCGACGCCGATTCAGAGGCTGGGGAAAGTAGGGAAGACGGAGAAGGTTCGGACTCTAACGTAGCCATGATAATTGGCATTGTGCTGGGAGCACTGCTGGTTCTGGGTGTGGTGGTGGTGTTTGTTGTGCTTTTCTGGCGCTGGCGCCAAGCAGAAGATGAAAGACAGCAAGAGAAAGAAAGGCGGGTGCGCAGCAGACCTCGGCCTTACATCAGTGGACCTCTACAGCTGCAGCAGCCACACGTACATATTGAACCTCAGCAGAACATCCTGATCATCGGAGAAAGAGATGATGAGGAAGAGAGACATCTGGTGCGTGACTCTAGCAACCTCAGTAGTCTGCCCATCATCAACATTTCCCACGACCCTACAGAGAGCACAGGAGCCAAAGCAGGCCACAGTAAAGTTTTGTCTTCCCCTACAACACCTCGCTCACCAGACTTGACCCGTGTGGAGGTTAGTCCTGCTGTACCCGACTGCAAAGTCACCCCACTAATTGAGATCACAGGTGAAAACGAGAAGTCAGCATTTGCTGGTGGGATGCCATCCAGATCACTGGCAGCTACAGATCGAAGGTCAGGTCAGTCAGGTACCAGCACAGATCTATGTGACTGGACCCTGATGGACCCGGATTTACTCCAGCATTGTCGAACAGAGACACCCATCTTGCGGGACAATCAGTATTGGGTATGAGAGTGGCTGGGTCAACTAAGCAACACAGAAATGACATGATGGTATTTCAGGACCTATACTGAAGCTGGTGTGATCAACCGAGTGGTACATATGGTACAGGAACGTCATTTGCTCACCAGATGATCATTTTTCTTTGTACATATGTTGCTGCAACAGCAGGTTATCAGCAAAAGCAAGAAAACAGCACAGAAGTCCATTTAGAATTTTGAAATTCTCATTCTGTTGCCTGATACAAGAGATCAGCAGAACGGTGAAATATTAAGCACAGAGCCTGGATACCCCTGAAATTGGTGGAAAGCCACACCAACATGCAATGCTTTTGACAAAGCAGAAAGAGAACAAATGGAGGACAGCAATGGAGCCTTTTTGAAACTAGTACAGTCGGTGAAGATGGTCTGAATCCATTGCAAGTAGATGTGGTCTGCCCTCACAATGGAGTTTGTTCGATCAGTAGCTGAACACTGCGTGCTATTTAAAAACTCTGCCTTTGAAGGGTATACATCGAATCCTCATGAAGAGATTCGTATCTGTCTTGGAACTGTATTAAAAAAAAAAGTATTTTAGTTGTGGCACTAACCTATTGTAGTGAATTCATAGGCATTGTAATGCTGCAAACCTTTTTACTGCCTCAGTGAGGAACAAGATGGACAGTTTGCATATTTTTTACAAGGACATCAGCTGGTGTTTTACTTGGTCTCAGGCTTTCTCAGTTTATTTTAACTCTTTGACCCCACAGGGACCCGCAGGGCTAAGAAACCCTAGAGGCCACATAGATTTACACGTTTTAAAAAAATGCTGCTTAAAAACTACCACACACACAGTAATATATTTTACATATTTAGAAAGATCTATTCTTCGGCATCACAATGGAAACAGTACTTTTAGTTAAAAATATTAAATACTACTTACTATTTGGTGCCAAATGTAGTCACTTTTTGCACACACAACAAACGAAACACGTGTAGCCATTGTGAACGACGGAAGTAGACCTGGCCAGCCACTACACTAAACCTCGTTCGGCAAGCCGAAACTGTTTCCGAAACTAATTTAGACAGTGCAGGGGAAACAACCGACGAAAGAGCTTTACAATGACACAAAGTTTACTTCCCTTATACTGTTAAATGCGTCGCTGCAAATGTTTAAATTTGCCGCAAGTTTGTCGGTTGCGCGGAGTCGCGAGTCGTTTAGTCGTCGCAAGTTAGCCGAACCCAATGGGGTCAAAGAGTTAATCGAATATTCTTTGGTCAAGGTGTGCGTGTGGTTTGGGAAATTCACTAGCAATTTTTTTGTGCATCTTTGCACCAGAAGCATGTTTGTGGAGGTCAGCAGTACCACAGTTTTCCAGCAACAGTTTCAGCTTGCATAATGTTTTTGTACAGTTTGCCGCCTTGTGCCATTTTTGCAGGTTGTGTAGTTATTTAGAACAATCTGTTTATCCAGTCTCCTTGGATTGTACCTGTGTGCTGGTTGCACAGACTGCTTTTAGCACATTAACCATGAATTGCAGTGCTAACAGCATGTTCAGTTGAGGAAGGGGATGCTTTCAAGGGCTGCAAGGGGAGATGGAAGCGGAGGGGTGTGTACATGTGTGTGGTTTACGCTTACTATGAATGCTGGATTTCTGAAAGGCGAGGAGCAGGATGTTATTTGGGTGCTGTTAAAATGCAGTCGCCTTCTTGACAATTCTCCTTCCTGACAGTTTCACAGGGCATTAGATTCAGATGATGCCAGACTAGTCACACAGTAAATCTGGACTAACAAGTTGGACTTCAATGAAAATGGTGATTTAGAAGTATATAGACAAGTGGAAGGACTTCATGTTTTAATCTCTAGATTTCCACAGCAACATTTAATTGTGCTGGGAGAGGCTGAGCATGGAATGGGGGTGGGGAGTAGTTTTGAACAAGATGTGATCCTGTTTTAGATGAGACCGTCACAGGATGTGCCCATATTTGCATATGTATAATGTCATAAGATGTGCAATATTCATAAATATACATGTAATGCATGTACAGCATTGGAATATCATGTAATGTGCACCACATGTTGCCAGTATTCCATTTCATTGCAAAGAACACAATTTTGGCATCATATTGTTTTATTTTCACGCTGGTTATATTATCTACATCAATTCATAACCCACACTTTCTGTATGCTCATAATTCAATATTTCCTTCCACACAGGAAAATACATTTAAACATGCTTATTACCATAAACACTTTGAAGCCTGGAGGAACACTCCATGGTCTACAGGCTAAATTAATTTTGCTAGACATCACTTGATTTGCAAATGTTAACCAACTTCGACCTTCTGGTGCAAGCACTGCTTCTACAGCATGGTGAGAAAGATCACCAAAGCCCTTCCAGTGACTGGGCAGGTTCAGTTACCAGGAGTCAAATGATTTATAACCACCTCCATGTGGTTTTGAGTTGATGAAATTATCCTGGTCAGTGTAGCAGTCCTCACCTCCACAGACATTAACAGTATCAAGGCCATCCAGTATATTTCTCCAGTAATGTCCAGTGACTGTCCATTACTGCTACTCTGTGACTGCATAATCTCGAATTCAGACATTGGCAACTTACTTTTGACATGGAGGTACAGAGGCTTTTTCATCAGCCTACACGTGTCTCTTGAAATGTGACACATCCATGACGCATCCTGTACTTGCAGTGGCTGTGTACATTGACTTTATAGAGTGGATTTGATGCAAATCTTTTTGAGTGGCTGACTTGTTTTCATTCCCAGCATCATGTTTGCAGTGGTTGTGTTTCGTAATCTGTGGTATTCTTTTTCTTGGGCATCAAGCTCATTAGAGCTGGAGCATGCCAGATGCGACAGATTTGTTGTGAAACATGCAAGGTTTTGCGTCTTTTTGCAAAATGAGGTATCCAGTGTGAGAGTTACAATGCTTGCTTAATTTATGGAATTTAGAATTTAAGCAGCACCATTCTTTGAAGCCATATATTCAGAATCCATTTCTGGTTAAAATCTGTTCTGTTCTCTATTGTCAGTACACATCAGTGTCAACTGTAATCCTTTCACATGTGAAATGGTTTTGAGAATTCTGATTTGGTGTCTGTGTTATTCTGATAGGGAAAACAGATGGTCCCAAAAAATTTTAATAAGGATACGCTTATTTTAGAGTATGCCATTGTATTTATGTGTGTGGATCTGGTTGTCATTTGGTAGGCTTTACCAATTTTGGATTCATGTTCACTTAAATCTCTTAATGCCATGAAAGTCTTGGTTGTTATTTGATTTCCTGCATTTCTGCCCTAAAGTCTTGTCAGAATGGTCATCTACAACAGAATTCATTAGAACACTTTGGACTTTCTTGTTTGCAATTACCACATTTTCTGCATCGTCAGCTTCAACTTAAAACTGTGGAAACCATGGAAATAAACATTTTATAATAACACTTGGGGTTGATTTTTTTTTCACCATCGTGAATAACATTCAATAACTTTTCTACTGGCCACTGAAGCTTCCCTTCTGGCTGCTGTTGCCTGCAAAAAGTTCCTGAGGCTGTCAATGCTAAAAAACTAAAACCTTGGCCATAAATGTTTGGTCCAAGAAAACGTTTCTACATATGAAATGTTCCTTCAAGACGTTGTCAGGTCATGCAGACACAAAGCCAACACCCAAAGCTGGATCACTTGTTTCCGTGTTTACCCTGCAAAGTAATCATGAACATATTACCACACACACAAACAGTACCTGTGACATGCTTTTCATTCTAAGAAACTGTCAAGTTCATAGTGCTAGAATTGCCAATCAACAGCCAGTGAATGTGAGTGCAGTGCATTAGATGGTAAAGTTTTCTCAACCCTGCAAGCTATGACTGTGCCCAGATAGCAGGTTGATTTTCTTCAAAGCTGTCTTGCTGTCTTGACTCTACCCTGACCAGAGATGGAAGATCAACTACAGAAGTCAAGATCTGACTAGCCATAGCTACAGAAGCACTTTCAAGTCTCAAGAAATTACAGAGGAACAGCAGCAGCTTCTCCACCAAGATCAAGCTCTACAAACATCTAATTGTCTCCATTTTGCTGTATGACTGTGAAAGCTACACTTTGAGAGCCGAGTTGGAGAAAAAGATCAAAGCTTTTGGGGCCAAATGCCTCCATAAGCTCCTCACAATCTCCTGGGCAGAACACAAAACAAACATCTGTATCAGAAACACAATAGGCAGACTGGCTGGTCCCAAAGAACTTTTCCTTGCCACCATCAAGAAAAGGAAGCTGGCATGGTTTGGCCGCCCGATGTCATAATGCACTTGCTAAGGCCATCTTGAAAGCCACGATGGAAGGTGCAAGGAGGAGAGGAAGGCAAAGGAATAGCTGGCTTAACAACAGGGATAGGACAGCACCTGGGTCCCAGCTCTGCAGAAGACAAACCAGACTGGCAGAGATTTTGGAAGATGAATCCCATTTCCCCCAACTCCCAAGACCTAAGTCACAGGGTCGAGATGAGATGATGAACAAGTGTAAATGAACCAGACACATGCCTCCACTTAATTCTTACTTGCCTCATGAGCCTAGAATTTAAAAAGCTGGAGTTTGGAATTATGGCTGTCCACTGCATCAGTGACCCCAATCTGTAGTTTTCCATAACTTTTGTAGCTTACCTTGAGTTTGTCATTTTCCAGCTTTAAGGCATGCACTTTGGATCTCTCTTTCTCCAGGTCTGCTGTGAGCCTTGCAACCTATGGAGAATGATATACCTTTTGTGTTTGTCTCATTTAACGTAAATAGGTCTCGGCTACCATTATTTTAGTTTCAGAATTTCCAGCAATGATTTATTACCCAAAGCTGCTGGCAAAGTAATGCCAACATATAATTATCATTTTCATTGATCGGTGTACATTCTGGCAGCAACACCCAACAAATTGCTCCAGCTAGTGACAGATTAAATGTCACATCATTTACAGTCTGTGTTCTTTGAGGGAAGATGTTAAGACAAACACGCCTGTTAGCACAGTTCTGTTAAAAATACTTAGTTTGTATTTATTTGAAGACGTTAAAAAAAAACACTATGTTGCTATGGAAGAAAAAGTCTAAATATACACAAACCTCTAGCAACATGCATGCATACACGAAGGGGGAAAAAAATTCATGGCTTCTTCAGCTACGACACTTCAAAACATCCCATACCTGTTCTGTTAACTCATCTTTGACCAGGGTTAACTCTTCCACCTGCATAAGCACTTGAGCTTTATCTTTCACTGTAATGACAACAGCATATGCCATGAGCAGCATGATGATTTGTCATAATTATCAAGCATTCTGCCTTCATTAACTCTTTGCACTTGCAACGATACGTCGATCACGACAGTCCGAATACCCTTCGCAACGGGTTGAAGCATATGTCATGATGGTTTTCAAAACACTGCAAATGCTCTTAACAGTTTAACTCATTCCCGCTGTGTATGGGAAATAAACAATACAGCATAGGTCACGCTTACTATCGAATATGGGAAATAAACGATGCAACTTTGAAAATTTATTTACGGGGAATCGCTAATCGTCTAAGGTAAAGAACTCCTACATTAGAAAGCTGATTCATTTCTTCACGAGTTGCTTCCCTTTTCTGTGTTTAAACTGCCGCGACTGGTTTCTGGTAATAACTTGAAAGATGTGTCCGTACATGTGGTCTGTCACTTGAGAAATGCTAGATTTACTCTTCAAATTACATGCTGAAGAGCAAAATGACATTGTTTCGCAAATTTACTATGATAAAGTGGATGAAGACAAGAGTATTTGTGCCTTAAAGACCCAAGAAAGTGATTACGAAGAGAAAAACGTGCTGGCACGTGTAGAAAAACAATGTCGTGACACTGTGTACAAGGAATGGCGAGGACTTTTTGATTTCTTCAACTTCAGTTGTGTTTCCATCAAAGGATTTTACAAATTATGGAACAAGGTCCAAGACACACGGTAAGAAATGAGTTTTCTTTATTTATTGTAGTTGGATAATATGTTTAAATCATTTTTCTATTGTTTTGGGGGATTTTTTAATGAATTTTTGAAAAAAGGCTAAAAACCCTGCGGCCACGGGGACAGTTCGAGCTACGAAGGCTGCGTCACGATTGTGTTGGAAACTAACCCTGGAATCATAGGAAAGCTCTATCATCGGTTGGGGAGAAAAGTCTTGGCCAAAAACCCTGCATGTGGCATCAAAGCCCCTTGTGCTGTAAACTGTAGGCATTCTGGGTCCGCAGACAGGGAGTGGAGCTCTCCAATGCATGCCGCAGAAGCCAATCCCAGCAAAAAGACTGTTTTGTGTGCCAAGAGTCGTAGGAGACTCGTTTCGAGCAGCTCATACGGTGGGGATTCCAGGGCACACAAGACCAGTTCCAAGGACCACTTGGAAAAAATCTGCATGGAGCAAGGGGTGGAGGGATGTGTTTCCATGGCGAAGATGTGACATAAGCTGGACAGGTCCCCACTGTATCCAAAGTGGCCAAGGAGACCAAATAGTCTCACAATAGCCAAACGACAGCCTTGGATGGTACCAGGAGCCAGATGTAGATCTTTAGAGATAAACCAAAAAGTCTGCCAGCTGTCCTGGGGAGAGGTCGAACGGATCCCGACAGCATATCTAAGTTAGGGATCGAATGATTGTCCAAGCATCTTCTATTGTGGACCAGGACGAAGGGCGAGCAGGAGACGCGCCCTCCGAATCCGCCCCACTGTCAAAGCACTACGCAAGGGGTAGCACTCCTCTCACAACTGTCACTGACCTCTGCCTGGACTGCATCCCTTGTCATGCGAATTTGCATCTATATAATTATTTAGGCTTTTGGCAGTTTTTTTAAACATGGCAACATCTGTGCGTGTCAATGTCATGCATAGATCTATGCCACGTGAGTGCAAAGAGTTAAACTATATACCTCAGAAGCAGTTTATCAAACAATTATTTGCATTAACAGTAACAAGACAGCAAAATTCCAAACTAAAACATTTAGACCTTGACATCTTTTCAGTTCCGTGTTTCTCGTTTAAATCAGTAAACTTTCATATCACAAAATATCTGGTCCAAAACCCCAGACAACTGTAGCCAACATGGATTTTTCCCTCAAATCTGGTGGATTCATCTCACATTTCCTTTCTCTGACTAAAACATGTAAGTCAAACTCACTCTCGCCTTGTGCAAGAATAAAGCACAACTGCTTGTTCCTTTTCCTCACTTGTTTGAGTTCCTCCTGCAACAGAACAGACTAATGAGACCGCCACAACCCAGGGGAGACAACCAAGTACTCGGTCACCACTGCTGATACCAAATTACATGACTGTTATGTTGGTCCAATTACTGTTTATATCATGCAAGAAAACAAACTTTTGACAGCCTTCCAAGCACATTATCTTCTATACTTTACCTCTTGAGCATTCAAACTTTTCTGTAACTCAGCTATCTCTCCATCCTTTTTCTCTAGTAGCTCTCGATATTTGGAACTCATCAGAGATTCATGTGCATATTGCTGAAATCCAATGATTGTGTCATGTTCATCAGTAACACACTTTGAGAGTACATAACAAGTGATTTCATTTTTTTATTATTATTTTAGGCAATGCCTAGCCCTCTGTAACTAAAAAAGTAAAATTAGAATTGCCATTAAATTTTAGAACATGCTGCCTTGAGACACATCACTGGCAATTATGCCATCTGCATGGGCACAGCTCTAAAACTTAAGAAATGGAAACTATGGAATAAAGTATCAGAGCCTCGTGTATGTATTTAATCTAAGGGATCTACCACTCCTACACCTTTAAAAATATTTTTGGTTGGGTGGGCAGTGAGTGTTAAGCCCATTTCACTCAAAGAGCAAGAAAGAAAACCACCGACTAATACAAAAGAGGGGGAAAAAACATCAACTCCATTTGGAATGATTTTTAAAAAGATTTCTGTCACCTAGACAGAATAGCATTACCTGTTCATTAGTCCATTCAATCACTTTCCATAAAACAGGTCACGAGGCACCCCCATCTAATGCTTGTCAAAAAAGTCCTGAGCCTTCTAAACATTTTTATTTTCAATCAGCATCAGCGATGCTCTTCCACTTGCCTTTTTGTATTCTTCCTTTATTCGTTCTTTCTGGACCGCCTTCTCAGCCTCATTCTTGACGTTCTCAAAGTAATGGGGATCTTGGCTGACTAAAGGTAATCGCGTGTGCACTGGGGGGGGTGGTGGTGGCAGGGCTGGAGTTTCTTCCTCTGCACAAAAGAATGCCTTATTAAGAAATGAATATGATCCAAGTCTACCAAAGCCAGAAGTGCAAGCGCTGTGCTGGCATGAGAATTGTCTCCCTTCGGTCACCCTCAATCTAAAGCCGTTTTCTTATCTTCTGAAGCATAGGCTACCTTTGCCAAGTCTGAACAACGCAAAATGAAAAAATGGAGACCATGAAGTGCCTTAACGGGGTTCAGTGCTTCACTGGGCATGTTAAGACCCCAGCTGACTGCGTTGTGTCTTCAGCACACCCTGATTGGCGGGGGAATGGTAACTCTTCCAAGCAAAAACACACTCCAATACGACTTGCTGATGTTTACATTGCCCAGATCTCTTCTGCAGCATTTTAAAATGCAATAGCTGCTGAAATCAACACGGCAAAGTGAGCTGTGCACTTTGTTTACTTCAGCTTCTTCTGCAGATTAGAACACGGCTTAACTGCAACCAAAGCGGCAACTGAATGCCATGAGTCTCACGTAAAACTGGTTTAACAAGGCCTACTGCATCATGTTAAACATAAGTGACGATTTCATCCGCTTCATGGTGGTCTTCTGAATTCTACTGTACAGACTGATGCCAAGTCAGTCACTGCTGGGCCTAATATCTAATTCAAGGTCAGTATGCAACAGTATGGGGGGGGGGTATTTATTGCTTAACGTCCAGGCGCAAACTAGGTGCATATCAGGACGGTGTTGCTTAGACAAAGTTTACGCGCTGCCACACGTGGGACTGCTGTCGCAACACGGGCCTCAGTCCCACCCAGTCACATTATACTGACACCGGGCCAACCAGTCCTAGTACTGTTCCCTGTAGTGCCAGGCATTTGGCAGGGTAGGTACTAGATCACAAATTTTTAAGTCTTAGGTATGACTTGGCAGGGATGCGAACCACCGACCTCCCGCCTCGGAAGCGGATCCCTTAACCATGAGACCATCAAGGTGGTCATGCATGAACAGTGACAGCAACAAAATTGGGAATTCATTCTCTGTACAATCACAGACTTCGACCCTAGAGATCACAAAATACAGCTTACAACTGTGTGAAATATGAAAGTATGAGCACCTTCTAAACTGTTTGAGGGGACTTCTGCAGGCATGTTCTTGAATTCCTCCAAACTCATCGTCTGTTGTTTGCCTGTCTTCTTTTTCTTCTGTTTTCCACTTTTGCCGTCATTTGCTGTTGCATTTGTGCTTTCTTGTTCCTCCGTTTTCTTGCTCTGGATAAAATGAAAAATCAAAACACTTAAAAAGACGACAATTGGTTACACAGGGATCAGCCTGGCAGAAAAAGTTGGGTGAATTGACTCCTTCCACCACATTTTGATGGGCCAGTAGTTTGCCAATGACAAGCAGCACATCCAACATAGCAAAAACATATTAATCTGCTTCACAAATAAAAAATTAAAAATCTACGAGAGAGGTAACAATATCAAGACTTGCCAGCAACAAAATGACAAAAGTTAAGAAAGACACATCATGTTTATGATTGGCTGAGTTCGGCTTCTGGCAACCAGTCACTAACTGCTTCAAATTTGTATGAAACTCAAAGCCATGATGCTAGGTAGGCATTCACAAGTGATTTGTGTGTGTGTGTGTTTGGTGGGAAAGTGCTTCCACCTTGCGGCGATTTTGCACTATTCGCAAGTAAGGAGAGGCAGGCAGGCATTTTGCAGCATATTTTCTGGGTGAGTGAGATGCTTTTGGCTTTAGGTGCAATTCACTTTCTCCTTCACATGCTAGAAACCTCCTAGCTTTCCATGTGCTGGTAACAAGTAGTTCTGCAAGGAAAGTTCTCACAGAGACATTTTAGTTCACATTTTCAGTCACGATCCTTCCAGTACATACACCCATTGCATGGTGCACAGATACTCAAAATCAACACGCTGTTTGAATAATGCCGAATTTCGATGGGACATTTTCTGATCTGATGCACCATTGGCTGCAGGCATTACTAAACTGATCCCTGTATACATACTATCATATTCTGAACTGCATCCTAAAACTGCTCTGGATCCAAAAATAAAGGGCAAGCTTTTTTTATTTACAAACAAGCTGAACTAGAACAGTGATAAGAAAGGTCTAAAACTAAAACATGTTGGAAAGATTTCTGCAAATGAACATGAAAGGGGACAATCGTAAATCAAGGCAAAGATGAGAAATGGTTTCTCGGAAGCAGCCTGGCTTCTGTTTCTAGCATAAAATTATAAGATTGTCCTCTTTTTCCATTAAAGCTGTGACAGATGAAAGACCCACATTGGACAGACCTTACCCTAAAGACAACGTCTTCTACTCCAAACATTTAAACTGATTCACACAAACGTATTTCCTCACAGATGTGCAATCAAACGGAGACAAACATTGAACATGACCGAATTTATTCAAGGGTTTGGGTTTTTTTCCCTTACCTTCTGTGGTTCCTTCTTCTTCTTCTGCTGTTGTTGTTCAAACTCTAACTTGCTCTCGAATATCGCCTGCTGCATGTCTTTCTCAAACATGTCCTGCACAACCTGTGACAGAAAAAACTTGAGTACAGATCCCTCAGTTCTGAGCATAATTATCCTGACGGTATCAGCCATATTCTAACACAAGACACCATAACCAAACCCTACAAAAGGTATGTTCACAAAGTGCAGGGAATAAATAGAATACCAAGGGTTTGTCCACAAACAGCATGATGAACAACCTGCAAAAAACATGTTCGCAAAAAGCACAGTGGATCTAATAAAATCTAAAAGTAATGCTCTGACCGAACAACAGAGGCATAAATAGGCGATACCAATTATTAATTTGCTTTACAAACACACACTTCATATGGGCGATATCAATGCATGTGACAGGAGAGCACATACTTTCATTTACGTTTATTCATTTATTTAAACTCTTAATGAAGATTTATTATTAAAACTGTATATTAAAAGAAGTTTTTAGGAGGTGAAATAGACAGAAAATGCCTGCTAATCTGAGCCTCTCATTCCGTGGTCTGGCTAAAAAATCTGAGAAGCAGATTAAAGAAATCCACCTCTTCAGCAAAAGGCCGAGGGGTTAGATTCATGGCCTCCAAACCCAAAGATGCTGGTTTAATACCTGTGCACCACACCACACCACACCTTCCCCAGTTCACCCAGGTGTGAATAGATATCTGACCCATGGGTTAGGGAAGGTAAAGCAGAAAGGTGGCACGGACTTCTTACATATGGACTGAGCGTGCTATGACGTGAGCTCAGCGTCGGGCTGACTCCCTCACGAGCAAGGCTTACTGTAGGTGACTGAGCAGGTTAGCGGCACTGCCGTGTCGCTATGCAGGAATGGATAAGGATGAGGCAGGGTAAAATGGCATCGCCACAGGGCCACTCATCACGTTTAAGTGCTTGTTCTATTAGGAACTCTGTGAAAGGGGGTGGAGATATGCATCATCCTCACAACACAGACCCACAATAAATTAGGGGTCTCATACACCCCAACTCCCCTATAACCTAAAACAGGTCACAGGACAGGACAACTTTTGTCTCCTCAGAAGTATGATGGAGTTAATGCAAAGATATTAACAAAAAAAACCATAATACTAGTTCAGAGTTTCAGAAAAACAGGTTTATATGCAAGTCATGGATACCATTAAGAGATGTGTACTAAGGCCACTTATTTTCTTTATCTGCTCCATTTCTTTCCCTTTTTTTTTCTTGTTCATTTTAACTATTCTAAGGTTATCTTCTATTTAATCATAACTGAACTCTCTCATGTCAAGAAAATGAAGAGCTTGTCTCGGTTTTTTAAAATAGAATATAATGAACACATCATGAGTCAATGACATAAAACATACTAAAATAACAGTTAACAGTAACACAGCACAATGCAAAAAACAGCTGTATATTTTCAAGTGCAAGGCATGTGATCACACATATGCACACATGCATACATATGCATATGTATTATGCATGCACATGTGCACTCACATACATGCATGCATTTGTGTGCACACACACACACACACACACAAAAATTTAGCTCATAAATATTAAATGTAATCAGATGGTTGAACCTCAGTGTCACGTTGTTTCCATTCATCCCAGTTTTCAACCCCCTCTTTTGGTTTGGTGCGATGCTGTTCACTGGAACCCCCAGAGCTCTTGTGACTTTTGCTTGGGTTCCTGGCAAGGGCCGTGTTACAAAGGTCCTACCAAGCCAATGCAATGGAATCATAAATATATTGTAACTATTACCAACAAATTCAACAATACATACACAACCTACAATACAAAGTTGAACACATTTTCCCATTTAGATACACATGCTTGTATTGTTTACATACTCAAGCAGTGTCAAGATTACTGGTTACAATATCCCTCAATCTTCTTATCAATATTATATGCACAAATCCTTGTGAAAATATTCTCATACTCAGGCTGCTGGCGTTCATTATCTAGCATGTTGTTCATATTCTTCATTGTAGCTAACTTTGCATGTAGCATGTGTAAATAGTAAAAGAGTTAAATGATTTTTCTAAGAACTTAAGAAACCAAAAACACTCAAATGAAACTTGTGCACTATTCTGTGTGTTTTGCAGTAACCAATGCAAGGACATCAACTTCTTTTTGACTTGACACAAATAAATGTTATGAAAGTAACTGTTGTAGCATGTCTACAATCCAGAAAGATAACCAAATCATTCTGGCATCAGTAACTGTAGTGATATGGCCAGCTCTGAACTATATCCCCAGTAATACTATAGCATGTTTAAATGAGCAACATCTGTTTACTTTCACTTTCGCTTCTGGTTTTGTGTTAGTATTTCAATTCTTATCTTTATCCAGTGGTCGAGAATACGACAGGTTACAACTAGTACAAGCACCTCTCAAGAACTGTTTTGCTTTCAAACAGTTCATTTCTGGATCAAGTTTATCTCCATCAGCTTTTGTAAAAGTTTGATTACTTTAAATGAGCTAGCTATGTATCAATGACACAAACGGTTCTAGAAAAAAGAACTCGGGTACCAACAACACTGTTGATACCGAAACTCGAAACTGGCTTACAGTGTAGTCAGTGTATTTTCGGAGTACGGGAGATCAGACATCACTGGGTTTTTTTTTTTTACCTCATCTTCCTTTTTCTTCTTTTTGTTCTTCTTTTTGGCTGCTGGACAATTGGACTGATTTTTATTTCCTGCGTTTGCTTTCGCGGTGCTCACTTCATCTTCGTCATCTTCGATTCGAAGAACTGCAAACCGCGACTTCGAAATGCTAGCCATGTTGCACTCAAGGGAAGCAAGTACAAGCGACGCTGTTCGAAGGGACGTAATCTGTAATAGCTCTCTTTTCTTTCACACACATGCAACCCCTCGCACACACTCACAAGAAAGGGGATAAAGGCGGGAAGGTTGATATAGCGTGATGGCCTTTCTGGTGCTACTGCTTAAGGGGATGAGGGGGGGAAAGTTTGGGAGGGTCAGGTTAGCGCTTGAGAGGGAAGGGTTAACCACTGTAGAGTAACTTTTCTTTATATTAAAGAAAACCGCACCGTTCTGTCAGCACTTTTGGTGTCAATTGCCTTTCTTTACGAGACAATTATTTAAATGCCCGCTTCGCGAAACCTGGCCATGCATATAGTAACTAAACAGAGATTCTGCAAGCCTTGAAGAAACTTCACAGAGTTCGTAGAGGACAAACAACTCTGCTGCCGATCCGCGAAGCACAGTATAAGGATCAATGACATCTGGCTGACGTCATAAATGTCAACAATCCGGGAAGCAGGGACAAGTGCGTCTCGCGTTACGTACGCTCAACACACGTCAGCCACCAGAACATGGCGCGAGACAGAATTATATAAATAGGGCTCTCGTACCCCTATCGACACTCTCTCGCCTGTTGGAGTGCGTGCTGACAATAAGCTACTGTTATAGAATTTCAGACCAAAAGACACACCGAAAGTAACAGACATTAAGTAAGTATCAAACACTTGAAAGTGGCCAGAAATCTGTTGTACCTAGTGGTTTCTTCCCCCATGAAGTGTGCCCTGTTAGACAGGGAGGTGGGGGAATAATCCATCTAAACTATGATGCATATGTTGGGAGGGGAGATTAAAGTGCGGAATCACTTGAATTTGGAAAGGAACTATGAATATTTAAGTTTATACGACTACTGCTGCTAGTATGTGTATGCACATTTATACCTGTCGGTTCTTTGCCCATCTTTAATTCTGATCGAATCTTGAATATAA
Organism: Lanistes nyassanus; assembly: GCA_004794575.1. Taxonomy (NCBI): domain Eukaryota; kingdom Metazoa; phylum Mollusca; class Gastropoda; order Architaenioglossa; family Ampullariidae; genus Lanistes; species Lanistes nyassanus. The sequence goes on from SMGT01008021.1 coordinate 159,724, forward strand.
GACTAAACGAAACGCACAGGCACATGTGATGCACATGCACGGACAGCACCCACACTCACATACAGTCGACACATACGGAGAAAAGGGAGGAGTGATGGCGGAGACATGCCCTCATGCAGTCGCTACCTGACACCCCCAAAGAAGGGAGGGAGGGAGGGATTGACAGAGAGATAGAGGTGGTATAGGGACGGGGAGAGAGAATAATAAGTGCGTACAATTTCCTTATTACTCTACTGGACAGCAGCTTTAGTTCCAGTGGCACCAGCATTTTGAGAAGCATGGCCACCGTGCTGCCCAACGGTCCCCTGCAAGTCGTCTTCTCCTTCGACACCACGGGGTCGATGTCTGAAGCTCTGGACGAGGTGCGAGGCCGTATCTCCGACATGATCCAGCGGCTTCAGAGCGACATCCCCGGTGTGACGACGGCAGTGGTCGCCCACGGTGACTTCGAGGATGCCAAGTCGACCTACGTCACGAGACACATCGACTTCACCAACCTCCTGCCGCAGCTGGTTTGCTTCATCAACAACGTGGAGGACACGGACGGCTGCGTCAGCAGTAGTGTACACCGAGCGGCCTACGACGCCGTCTTGAGGCTGGTGAGAACAACCTTGACCTGGCAGCCGGGGTCTCAGCGCGTGCTGGTCGTCATTGGCGACGCCCAGCCTCACGGTCCTGACTCCCCGTTGAACACGGAACGCATTGACTGGGAAGAGGAGGCCACTCTGCTGGCTGGAATGGTAAACAAACACTTATTGTTGTGCTGTATCCTGCTCAAGTCCCAGCGTTGCAAGCGTTTTCAATAGTAAGGACTTCATAGGTGCATGATTCATTGAAAAATTTATGATGCGAATATAGTCTCTTGTATAAAATACGTTTTAAATGGTCGTCTGCTCACCGCAACTATAGCATTCATACACTGAAATAATTCTTCGTACGAAACAACAGGCTGAAAGACAGTCAAATGTCTCACATCGCTAAACTGTTGTTTTCAGGGTGTTCACATCGTCAAACTGTGACTGAAGGACGATCTATATCCCAACCTGTGTTTCGTTCATCTCTCCCTCTGTGTGTTTGTTGCGTTCATCTCTCCTTCTGTGTGTGTGTGTGTTTCGTTATTTTCACTATGTGCCTCGTCCGCGCGAAGTGTGCATGAAATGTGTTCTCGCGTGTTACAAATCCACATTTATTGTTGTTGTTGTTGTTGTTGTTGTTGTTGTTGTTGTTGTTGTTATTATTATTATTATTATTATTATTATTATTATTATTATTATTATTATTATTATTATTATTATTATTATTCTAAACTGTTGTTTTCAGGGAGTTCGCATTTACGCAGTCCAGGTGAAAATGGACGAAGAGCCTGCCCGCTTCGTCCGCAAACTAGCTGAGGAGACTGGTGGCAGCCACCTCCGCCTGTCCGAGTTCTCCACGTTGTGCGACATCCTAATGGCGATCTGCTACCGCGAGACGGGAGCACGTCAGTTCCTGCAGGTAGTCTTCGTCTAGTGACTAGATCGCTACAGCTGCAGCTTAAATTATTCTGAACATTTCTTAATATATTCGTATGACGTGTAAGACGTTCACGATTGTGCAAGATGTCCACAAATGTGATCTGATAAACATAAAATGTGCACATTTGGTGATTTTTGTTGATTTATTTTTGTATTCTGGGTTTCGGAAAATTTAAAGAAAGCTTTGTGTTTAGACTTTGATTGTTCCCCTGACATGGTGATGAGGTTTTGTGTCAAAGTGTGAAAAAGCCCTACTTGCACGTGTAAATCTGTCGTTTAGAACTGGGAAACAGAAGTCCGTGCCCGAGATAACCGGAAGTCCTTGCACCGTGACCTTATTGGCGTCTTCGGAACTCTCCGCCAAGCTGAGTCTGATGGGTCTACTGCTGGAGCTTCAAGCGGTGTTTCCGTGGACACCACACCTGTCAAAGCAGCCAGGGCCGCGAAGAAAGCAGCCTGTGCTGCCAAGAAACTGTCTCCGGAAGACGGGTGTCAGAAAGCTGCTGCCGGCAAGATAAAGCCAATGGGTCGAAGATCCCAAAAGCCAAGTTATTTCCTGTGCCTGTGGACGCTGCGTCTGACTTTGGCAGCATACGTGCGATGAAAGCTGGCTGTGCAGCTAAAAGAGGACTTCACCGAGGCTCACCTATACAAGCCGTTGCTGGCAAGATGAACAGAAAAGGCCCCAAGCAACCAGGGGCGAAATGTTTGGTCAGAAAGGTGAGCACGCAAACAATACAATACAATAAATACAATACAATGCAATACAATGCAATACAATACAATACAATACAATACAATACAATACAATACAATACAATACATATTTATTTATCCATTTCGGAAACTGGAGATGTCTACCATACAGATGGCGGACACGCACACATAACACTGCACCATATTACCACTATGCACAATCCATAAACATATAGTTCGCTCGCATATCACACCATGTCACACTAAATGATCACACGAGCATACCCAACTAAATTTTAATCCCCATAATCCACACTATATTTCTATCTCAGTAGAGGAAATAGTGCAATATATTCCATTTTAATCCCCATAATCCACACTTTATTTCTTCATTCTAGCCATGCTTTGTCTCAAGTCGACGAGTTTATATTAAATGAAATAAATGTCATAAGCCTTCGTCTGGAGAGAAAGGTGCCTGTTTTCATTATCACTTCAATAATTTCGCCATGTTTGATGCTGTTACAGTCGAACTCCAGCCCTGAATACCGCAAGCTGATTCGGGAAAAAGTTCCCGATACCAACTTCCGGCTTAACAACTTGAAGTGGTCGCCATGGAAACTGGCTGTGGTGCCCAGTGGATGTAAGGTCGTATCGGGAGGCTGGCAAAAGTTCCTGGGGGGTGTCGCGCTTGTACGAGCAGGGTCACTGGTTCAAGGACACAGAAAACGCCAGGGAGCCGTGATGCTGGAGCTGGCCGTGCAGACACGACCTGGAGGTCGTCGTCACGTGATGTGGAGTCGCGTGCTGCCCTGCTGCTCTGACAGACAGCTGTCTGTGTCCCGCTGCCTCGTGGGTCGTGGACTCCGCCTTCAGCTGGACAAGGTCGTACGCAGTGGCTGCCGGGTGTGGGTCAGAGCGGCCCGACTGACCAGACGACAGTCAGCTGCTGACGTCAGACGACAGTTGGTCAGTGTGTACGACTACGCGTGGCACTCGCTGAAAGTCGGCTGCACGAGGGACGTGTGGGTGCCAAACGGCAAGCCGTCGCACAAGATCCAGATAGCCGGTGCTGCCTCATAATTAGCAGAACATTTGTTCCCAAAGCATCTCATCAGAACATTCATTCTGAAGAATTGTATCAAAGACTTATAAAAGAATGTGTAACTATCGAAGACTTTAGTGTATGTGACACAGAAGTATTCCCAGCAGATTCAACACTCTATGACTGTTGAGCCTGAAGAACTATCTTGGGGCAGGGTGGGTGCTGGTTAATTAAAATGCATGGAGATGCCTTTTTGTGGATCACATGACTTTTACGAGACTGTGTTACTCATCGAAGCACGATGAGTATGAATTCAGTGATTAATACAAAACAGTTAAATGTACTCAGATTAATACAACGTGTTAATATGTGTTGTGGAACGTGTTATTAATACAAAACAGATAATATAGTCATGTATACTGTACAACTCATGTGCGTCCATGAACAGAATGGAACTAACATTAAATGACATCATGGTGAAGTGTTCACTTGTACAGTAATTAGTAATGTCGGAATTGTGTTTTAATAATTTTCGACAATCTGATATCAAAGATAGTTCACAGAGTGCTATCTTTGTAGATATAACGCTATAGATATGTTCAGACATTTTGTCATAAAATATGCGTTTTATTGGGCGTTTTCGATGACAAATAAATCCTGCTACCTTTTTCTTGTTTGGTCGTTAAGTTTTTTGTTAATTGTTTTCCCGCACAGTCCTTCCCTCCTCCCCCTCCCCCCTTCGTACGTCGGACATCCGTCCGTCCGTCCGTCCGTCCGTCCGTCCGTCCGTCCGTCCGTCCGTCCGTCCGTCCGTCCGTCCGTCCGTCCGTCCGTCCGTCCGTCCGTCTACATGTCAATCCATCAACCTATCCATCTCTGTCTGCTGTGAGAGAGAGAGAGAGAGAGAGAGAGAAAGTGCCATATGCATGTGAGACTGTTTAAATCTAACAATACTTGATTATATAATTAATTATACTATGTTGCCTCAGTTTCGTCATGAGGCTATATCCAGCGCTGAACATCCAAAGTTATGTACAAGCGCGGTATTAGTCATACAAAATGCGTACTTAAGTACACACACATATATATATACACCCACATTATGAATACGTGGGGCGAACTTTGATGAACTATATATGAAAATGTCAATAGCTGTCTCCTTAAACATCTGTACTTAGCTGACATCTTACATTGCCCCCAAAAAAGGACCTGACACGTTGCCACTTTACTGCGAATTCTGATTTCTATTTTTTTTCATAAATTTAGTCAGCTGTACAAATAGATCCCTTCTTGTGTTTTCTCCAAAAAGATTCCCGATGTTCGAAATAGGTATTTTTGGTCTCCAGAGTCATAAACATAAAAAAGCTAAATATTTTACATTTCAATTTGGATTCTAGAGACGAGCATTGTCATCAAGGACATATGTCTGAGATAAATGATTTACAATGTCCTAATAGAATTTAAAAGCCAGAGCCTTATATATATATATATATAGCTATATAATATAGCACCCGTGAGTGCAAACCTAGCTGTTCCCCCCCCCCCCTTTTTTTTTTGAATTTATCATCTCTAAGAAGATAACTTTATCGTCCCTTTAAGTGTCCTACTTATAATATTCTTGGCCCAATGACAAACTATTATAAACTTTTTTTGGAGCTACTCTTAAAAAGCAGTGGTTGTGCAGACTATCTAGCCTTTAAACAAACAAGCTATTGTTTGTTACCTTGGGTATCCCCCTACAAAAATTAGTAAACCGTTGATACTTGTTTAAAAAATCTTTACAACTTAAACTGCCTGCTGTAGTGATCCTCTCAGATCTACTATATACTAATAGTCTTTTTTATTAGAATTTATATTATTTCATAGCAAAGCAGTTGTAGGGAGTGTGCATTAGTTTGACTCTGTAGACGACGTCAGAGAATTTAAAAAGAAAGGGCTGGTATAATTTATTTTCTTTATGTCTAACGTTAACCAAACAGGAATTTTTTTTCCCAACACCTACCTCCCATAAATGTAAACCACTAGACCTGTTGCAGCTGTCCAGGGCTGGGTTAGACAAGCTAGTATATATGTACGTAAAACTACAGAGGGTGAACAGAACTTCCTACCGTTCTCGTGACCGTAAGTGCAGGTACGAACACTCATGCAATCCAGCCGTGCAGTACAATTTTTCCAAAGGCAATGAACTAATTAAAATTGTGTTACATTCCAGGCTTGAATTTTTTTTTTTTGGGGGGGGGGGAATGGATCCAGATCACAATTATAGTACACAAGACACCATCAGTGCATTAATAAGTTCTCGAAAGCCCTATTGTATAGCAGAACTTTCCGGAACACACTGTGGCTAAAATTTCTAGAACTTGCGTCGTAGAAATTCCTAGAATATGAGAGAAGTTTTTGTATTAAAAAACAACCTCCCACCCCCCACCCCCCACAAACCCTGTGGAGGTTTGGAGAAGGGTTCATACAAAGGTAGTCCTGAAATACATATGTTGTATGGTGGACTTTCTGAAACTATTTCCAGAATAAGAATTCCAGACTGCATATCAAACAAGTAGGTCTGGAATCATTGAAAGTAGACATTTCCCACAGGAGACTGTAGCTTACATAGCCTGGCAGAACTGGGTAGAAGATGAAAGAAAATAGTTTGCGTTAAAATGTAACTCCCGTGGTGGCTTCGTGAATTTCTGCCCGGCTACATCAAGTTCTTCCACACAATGCAATGTTGTAAAACTAATTACTAAACCCATTGCATTTTAGGACTACCTTTGAATGGATTAAGCCTTCTCCTGTTCCACCGCTTTCTTAAACCTTTTGTCATCTTTTAGCAAGTTCTGCTAGGTCCTAGAAGCTTTAGTGATATTTCACATACTATATGCCTTTCTGAAATTAACCCGTACGTCGTAGATCTGTCTAGCTGTCGTCATGCTTGCTATGATCGTGATCACGAAGTCTTGGCTCACTTCTGGAATATTCGCGATTTCTTTTCTCTCTCTCCGTCTCTCGTGCAAGTGTAATTTTGTAGAAAGGTAGAATAGCTATAGCTACTGATATTAAATGTTTCAGTTTATTATGCGTTACGTAATTGTAACATACACCAGATTTATCATATTTTTCTATTAAATCGAAAGTAATATTATATTAGCTTTGAAGAATCATTTTTAGTCAGTAAAGCTATATTAGTTCAACTATACTCAATAGTAAGCTATTTCTTGACCGATTTTGCAGGGGAGGGGGTACTTTGGAATGAAAGAGCTTCAGGAAGGGCCAGACTAGAAAGAAGAAGGGGTGGGGTCTTTAGAAAAAGTAAGACCTTTCCTAAGAAAAACTATGACCTAGGGGTTCATGGCTTCACCCACCCGTACTCTGTACGCCTGGGCGCAGGGAGGCCACTGGACCCCCGCCAAAACATTTCACGCACCCCTCCCCCACCCACCCACACACACACAAGCACACGCACCTCACAAATTGATTGATCCAGCTTTGTTACTTGTAATTAAAACCGTCTTGATATACACTATATATAATGGACAACATTGCTTCATTACAAAAAATCCTTCGGAATAAGTTCTATCTTCGTTCGCGTCCATTATATACAAATCATTATGTTTTCGTAGCCGTATCGTGGTGGCATGGTATGCTGATCCGCGAAGCATGAAATGTGCAATGACGTCACTCAACTCCGCGAAGCAAACTGCGGGAGCAGATACCGTGCGTACAGACGCACTCGCTCACGAACTCCGCGAAGCACCGTGCGAGCTCGTGGGCAAAGTGATCATGCGCGCCTGCCGAGTTGCTATATAACCAGCTTTGCCGACTGATGTCCTCAGTAACTCTCGTATCAGAGCTACCACAGTACACTACTAAGTGAAAAGGCTCGCAGAAGACGCGCCTACGATAATCGTGAATCAAAGGCTTGCAAGGCAAGTGACAAAATAGTGTGTAAGCATGCAGCACGTACCAAGGAAAGGGAACATTTTTAATATTTTAGATTTTAAAACCGAAAGTATAAGCTATTTTCAACTCGATAAATGTTAAAAGGTGTTCATCCATCTACACTGTTAAAAGGGGCAGGACTAACTCAGTTATTTTCGGCAAAGCGTTCGAATGACTTGTCTCTGAAGGAATAATTAAGGTGTTACATGTCATCATGAAGACAGGAGACAGTCAGATCATGCACTTTAACTCGCTACTGAACTGAGCGTCGAATAGATGCATGGTACGTTTCTCACTTATGATCACTTAATGTCGACAGTCGACATTGCTGTGGGAAGTAAAACTGTCCACGCACGCCTGTATTGCCACACAATCACGTCAAAAGACTCATTCATACCAAGAGACAAAAATCAGAAGGAAAGAGACATTGTGGTGTGGAGGAAAATACAAAACTAGGGTGGGGCCGGATGAGCGAATGATGAGTGACAGTTCAGGAAAGTGACAAAGGAGAGGAGAGATGTAATGCTGTACCTTAATTATATCTCTGATTTTATTTTGTTAATAGCTCCAAGTGCAGCTTTGGTACAAGTTCCACTCTCAGACAATGGCCACCACGTTGCCGAACGGTCCCCTGCAAGTTGTCTTCTCCTTCGATACGACAGGGTCGATGGTCAGCGCCCTCACCGAAGTGAGGGGCCGCATCTCCGACATGCTGCAGCGGCTTCAAAGCGACATCCCCGGCATCACAACAGCCGTAGTCGCTCATGGAGACTACTGCGACGCTGACGAGACTTACCTCACCGAACACGTCGACTTCAGCAACAATCTGCCCCGGCTGATCGACTTCGTCAACAACGTAGGCGTCACTTCCGGCGGGGACACTCCTGAAGCCTACGAGGTCATGCTCAGGCTGGTGAGGGAGACCTTGAGCTGGCAGCCGGGGTCACAGCGCGTGCTGGTTGTCATCGGCGACGCTTATCCTCATCCTCCAGGAGGCCAGAACAAGGACCGCATTGATTGGAAGAAGGAGACCACTCTGCTGGCTGGAATGGTGAGCATGCAGTTATCCCTTCATGTCACTTCAAACCTCTAAGGTCATTGATAGTTTGCAAAACCTTTCTACGCTGTTTTTATTTTAGTATCTGCTTTCAAAAAAGGAGAGTTGCCCGTTGGACTGCGTCAACACTTTGGGCTCATATGCGTGCGTGCGGTCGTGCGTGCGTGTGTATTTCACTCACTTTAATCTATCCTCATACACTTTCGATTCCACTTCAATGCTCGTCAGGTATATGTCCTGAGCTGTATCTTTTCGGTCTTATGTCCATTTGTCCTCTTGAACCTAAAGTCTGTTCGTTCAGAACTCACACGTCGAGACTGTTGTAGACACTTGAAGATTGGGCTAATCAGATAACCTCCTGTGTGTGAGAAGTGCTGCAACGGCCAATTTAATGTGACACCCCGCAAACTGTTATTTTCAGGGTGTACGTATTTATGGAGTTCAAGTCCATTCGGACCCGAAGTCCACAGCTTTCTTCCGCACGATGGCGGACATAACAGGTGGCCAGCACCTCAAACTGTCCGAGTTTTCCACCTTGTGTGACGTCATCATGGCCATCTGCTATCGTGAGAAGGGAGCAGAGTTTCTGCAGGTAAGCAGACGTGCTTATCGAAAAGAATTTTTCTCCTCCCCACCCCCCAAAAGCCTACTCACCCTTATTTTAGGATTATTGTCAAATCGTATGACGTAATGCCTGCACACCCAAAGTATTACCACAGCCACCTAACCCTTATAGCGAGGAAGCATTCATTTTTCTCTCTCTAATAGAGAAAATAAAGCGTCTTTTTCATAGTTTTGAAAAAGAATCATATGAATTCACTTTCTAAAAAAAAACTTTCCTTTTTAAATTCCTTTATATTTAAGAACCTGTTGAACGAAATAGTATACATGTACAGTGAATTATCTGGAGGCTATTTTACTGCATTAAATTGAATACTTGTAATTTAAAGGCGTGACGTCCAGATTTCCACGCTATACTGTCCCTCCTTTGTTCCTTAGAACTGGGAAGCGGAAGTGCGTGCTCGTGATAACCGAATGTCCTTGCACCGTGACCTGGATAGGGTCTTCGGAACTCTCCGCCGAGCAGAGTCTAGTGCTGCGTCTCCTGGAGACATCACGGCTCCCAAGGTATCATCGACTGAAAAGGGTAGATGTTCTCCGAAGAAAGAGCTTCCCAAAGCCTATGGCTCACTGAAGTCTGTAGGCAAGATGAAGAGCAAGTTTCCTAATAAGGGAAGGTCACAGTCTTTTGGCAAAAAGGTGAGCAGGAACTGTCAAGTGTGCGAGAGATATTGCCGCAGTGTAAAATTTACATCCACCACTTCTTCACACCACAGACACACACGCACACGCACAAGCACACGCGCGCGCGCGCACACACACACACACAGACGTTGATCACATCAGACGTTATGCGTCTGATCTGACGAACCTTTTACTTGCTTATGTCGGTTCAGTTAATATATGTTTACACTGCTTACATGAAGCATTTACAAATTTTGTTTTGAGTGTATGCGTTTGGAAGTGAGGAGGGGTGGCGGCTCGTTGGGTGACGCGGGTGGATGTGCATGGTGTGTGCGTGCATGGTGTGTGCAAGGTGTGTGCGTGGGAGCGACTGCATGTGTAAGCACACCTGCAATCTTATTGAACTGGTTAAAACATTTATACTTGAACTGCAGACTCAGTGAAATTACAGCTTCTGATTATCCGTTCTGATTACAGTCGAACTCCAGACCTGAATACCGCAAGCTGATTCGGGAAAAAGTTCCCGATACCAACTTCCGGTTTAACAACTTGAAGTGGTCGCCATGGAAACTGGGTGTGGTGCCCAGTGGATGTAAGGTCGTATCGGGAGGCTGGCAAAAGTTCCTGGGTGGTGTCGCGCTTGTACGAGCAGGGTCACTGGTTCAAGGACACAGAAAACGCCAGGGAGCCGTGGTGCTGGAGCTGGCCGTGCAGACACGACCTGGAGGTCGTCGTCACGTGATGTGGAGTCGCGTGCTGTCCTGCTGCTCCGACAGACAGCTGTCTGTGTCCCGCTGCCTCGTGGGTCGTGGACTCCGCCTTCAGCTGGACAAGGTCGTACGCAGTGGCTGCCGGGTGTGGGTAAGAGCGGCCCGACTGACCAGACGACAGTCAGCTGCTGACGTCAGACGACAGTTGGTCAGTGTGTACGACTACGCGTGGCACTCGCTGAAAGTCGGCTGCACGAGGGACGTGTGGGTGCCAAACGGCAAGCCTTCGCACAAGATCCAGATAGCCGGCGCTGCCTCATAATATAAAATCTTGTTTTTTATCGCCATTTAATTTTGTATTTTTTGTGCAAAATCACACTGTAGACTGCCGAAAAAATTCGAATCGGCTTCTTCAAAAATAATTTAAAAAAAGAAGTGCAATACTTTATGACAAATTGTGTGAACATTTGATAAACGATATCCTGATAACTACGGCAATTATGCGTGTAGCGTCATTGTTCCTGACACTCTGTGATACATCACACCACTCCCGTCAAGACAGATCTGAACAGTGATGGTCAGTATACATGTAAGGTTTGGCAAATCCCATCAGTACATATGATGGCTCTAAAACTGCGCGCGAAAGTGTACGTAGTAGATGTCTTGTTATTTGTATATGGTTTTTAACATTATAATTGATGCTATAGTTGAAGAATTTTAGTAGTGCAACGTGAGCGCTTGCGCGTGAGAGAGGTGAGAGGGCGGCACGCCGGGATGTGTGCGGGGGGGGGGGAATCTCCCATGCCCTCCCCACCCACCCCACTCACCCCCGAGTGTAAAGAGAGTGCATGGGACTGGGAGGAGAAAGTTGGGATAGCAAAGATCAAGTGCTGATCAAAATCCTTATGAAAAGAGTTTTTTCAGCAAATAAAAGATTTATTTCTCATGCAACGTATTCTAATGACAGAAAGGGCACTCTGTGTCTTTAGTTCTTGTCTTTCATTCGTGTTTGTTTCTCCTTTTGGTTGGTTTTAGTTATTTCTTTTTCTGTCTTCGTTTTTTCATTCATTCTTTCCATCTTTCTTATTCACACTTCTCCTACTTGTAATTTTTATTCATGTTGAAGATTTTTAAAAACAAATGAAATGTATATAAAGTTTGATAACACATGCACGAAAGTCTATTCTGGTAAAGTATTTTTGCGTGCTTCGTTTTGTTCCTGTGTACCGCTCTGTGACAGACACTGCAAACAGAGAGAGAAAAAATGTTTTTTCCACAGTAGCTTTAATTGCGTTATTTAGACTCGAGATTACTATGCAAAGTGCGATATGTGGCTCAGTATTAACCCTGACATTCTTCAAGAATAGTAAAAAAAATGAAGCGCGATACTTTATGACAAATTGACGGTATGGGTTCACCCTGCCCGCCCTCCGCGTGAACGTTGAAATAAACGTTATCTTAAACGTCACGCGGCTGGCCTTTGGTTTCAGCGTGAGAGGAAGTACGAATGCTGACATTTAACCCCAGTACACATCACAGCAAATTTATTTGACCTTATTTTCAGTTGTTTTTTTTTTTAATGCCTGAGTCTACAATGACACACTTGATGCTACAAGCTTTTCTAACGACGGGATGAGTCGTTTGACTCACCATAGTGTAGATTCAATCGCAGCATAGTAATGCAAGTGTTAGCGTTATTGTTAATTATTAACGACGACTGCAATTAATGTAAATGCAACGTATGCTGATTCGTATGTGTGCACACACCTCGAAGTATTGTGCCAGAAGTATGAAAAATTTGAAAAAGCACTGAAACTCAGAAGCCGAGACATAATCGTCAATCCTAACCCCTGCTACTCCATCGCCTAACACGTACGCCACCCGGTCCCCTATACTTCACCCCTACCACTAACCCCTTCTCCTACCCCTCCTCGGGATTATTCCCCACCCCGGCACCCGAGACACCCTCTGGAAATAGATCATTTCGCCATTTGATTGGTCTCGGCGTTTCAGAGCTTTTCCCTGCATGAGCGCGAGCACATGCGCAGTGCACATAGTGTACGACACGTCGTGCGTGTTTTCAAATCGAGGCCACTGTTTAGACAGCCGAGTGCAGCGTGTTTAGGGGTCTCCGCAGTTTCTGCTGTTGCTGAACTAACAGCAGGATCCACCACCACAGGATAACGAAACCATTTTGCAGTCGAAACGTTCTCCTCGCTTCGCTGGGGACTGAAAAGAATAAACAGGGCATGTACCTGCTAAGAGCCTTCTGACTGCCAAAGTTCGTCTGCTCAAAAGTGATAATGGCCCTGCAGTCTACCTCACAGTTCTCTTCCGACGATGTCGTCGTGTTGGAGCGAGGGGAGGCAACTCGTGTGATCGTCCATCTACATGGTAAACCAGATTGCTGACATCTTGCAAAATAAGCTCGAGAGTAAGTCAGTAAGGTTTTTAAAAGCCGAACATTCCTCTTTTTGCTTCCAACAGAAGAATCTGCACTGGCAATACATTGTCTCTGTTAACCGTATTTTGTCAACTTTCTTAATAACTACTGACTGTAGTATAATATATGTAAGCAAACATTTATTTCTTGCTAAATCAAATGCCGTATACTAATAACTTAAAATGTGGTACTCATTACATCCTTTGTATCTTCAGGAGCAACTGTGCTGAGCTGGACATGTAACGGTGTAGAACAGCTTTTCCTGAGGTTAGCATTTTAACAGTTATGCTCCTATGGTATGGTTCCAATATGATGAATTAAACCAGGCAGTTAAAGGTTAAACTCTCTCTCGCGTGCTTGGACGAGTTTACGATTTTGTATCATTGTATTACTGTATTATTGTATTACTCACCATGTTATCGCCTCACCGTATTATGTATCACTGTAGTATTGTATTTAGCATATGCTCCCCCATAGGAGCCCTTTCAAAGAATTATGCTGTCCACGAAATAAAGTTCAGATTTCAGTTCAGTTCTCTTTCTTTCCCCACCCCACCCCCCTCTTCCGACCCTAACACCCCAGTCTATCCGAATAGCTATACTTCCCCGTTCGTCGTTTGTTCTCTCGTTCGCTCACCTGCTTGCGTTGTTGCCTGCTCCGTTTCTGACGAAAGTTTACTTTTGTGTGTGTCTGCAGTTCTAAAAGCGTCTTCGATAACAAGAAGGCAATTCGTGGAGGCATTCCAATTGTTTTCCGTGAGAATTTTGTTCTTGTTATTGTTGTTGTTTGGAGGGGATGCCTTTCTATCTCTTTAGACCATATGTTGTACGTGTGAGTTCAATGGTGCCCGTCTGTGTATGTGTGTGCGCCTGTATGTGATTGTGTAATCTAACAAGCGTACAAAATTCTTAAATTTTAAAATTTTAAAGAATTTTGATATTTGTGCAGCATTCATTCATGTTGGCGTAATGCTTCTAACATCAAAGTAGGGTTTGTGTCGCGTGTTCACATCAGTTCTGACTCCATCACGAAGTGCAGTAGACTGTGCGCTGTATGGAGCATTTAGTGTGTGTGTGTGTGTGTTCTCTGTATGAAGATGAATGATGAATGCTAGTGACTAGACAGAATGTACATGTTGTGCAGAATGTACTTTCTCCCAAGCATGAAGGCGATCTCGGCCGATGCTATACAATTGTCGGCCAGCTATCATCCGATTGACCATCGGCCAACATCGCCTTTCATGTTGACTTCGCGCGTGTCGGTGTTACAGCTCATTTTGGACCCTGGTCACTGGGCCCACAGCACGGATTTGCGCGAATCAAAAGATGGACACTGGCTGATCCGCCAACTCTGGTAGGTACTCAGGGCAGCAGCTATCTGGCTTTTTAAAAAAAAAGGCCAGCTTCCTTTTCCCCCCTCACTGCTGCAACAGGAAACGAGGCACATCCAAATGCAGAAAGTCGGTGTTGTGTTCTTGCAAATTACAAAATGCAGCTGGTCTTTCAATCCTTTTGAGAAGTGCACTTTAGCACAGTATATTATATATACTAATTAAATATAGATACCCTTATGAACCCCAAAATGTATGGGACATTTATATATATATATTGTTATCTAATGTATAAAGCCGAATGTGTGTGGGAGAGGGGGTCCTTGTTATACAAATCCGCATGGCTGAACCGATCCACACCAAATTCGGCAGCGAGTTCCTTTTCACCCACAGATGGTCATAGGCCATATTTCAACACTGTACCTAGGCCTGAGCAAAAATGGAATAATATGACGAGACCCTTAACAAGTCATGCACATCAGCCTGCAAGGGAGATCATCAAAGTTGCTTTTCGTACGACGAGGACTTTCCATTGCCTCGCTTGACAAGAGGGAGACGGCAGGCAAGGGTAGTGGTTATGGAAGGTAGGGGTGGGGGGCTACAGAAGGGGTGGGGGTGGGGGCTACAGAAGGGGTAGGGGTGAGCGGGATAAGTAAAACCTGGGCAGAGCCGGGTCCCCTGGCTAGTATATTATATGCTAGTTTCTGTAGCAAGCGGCCACTCCACCTAAACCCGAGGAGATACAACTTGTAGTCTCCTACTCTTTGGTACACTACACAGTCGGCGCTCAGAGTCAAAGGTGGAAGAAAACTGACGGAGACATGCTATAAATATTTTCAGGACGAAACTGGAGCTGTCAAAGCGACCTTGACCTTGAAAGATGACGAGGACACCCGCAAGATGTGGAACGCCCAGTGAGTTCTTGTTCCTCTGGTTTCGGAAGTCCTCGGCTTATGTACAATTCGTTTACAGCCCTGTTTGTGGGACCTGTAACAAGTACGCACGTAATATAAAAATCATAGCAAGGTCGGGGAAGGGCAATGGTAGCACGGATGGGGTTGTATCTTTAGAAGATGATCGAGTCTTTCCTTATCACTTTCCTTATCACTTTCGTCCTCACTCACTATGCGGGTTGGTGTGTATTCTTGCTTGTATACTTTTCGTAAATACAAGCCTGGCAGTGCGTATACTTTTTGTGCATACAAGTATAAATACCTGATCAGGTTTGGTGCTCTTGTAATGTCTTTGTTCCTGGTTGCTGTAGCTGCTTTCTAAATCTCCAGCAAAGTGGGGAAGATTATAAATATTACCTGCACTAGTTTTATCTTTTGTTAACAAAGATATTTAAGAGGAACCGGCCTTGTGTACCTTCCTGGTGTTTAAAAACTTCTTGTATATCAAGAGTTTAGTTTTCATTTGCTGTCTGTACGTCTTACAGGTTCGAGCTGGTTTACACCTTGCAGTTAAGTGAAAACTCTTTCACTGCTACGCTGGTCGTCCATAACAGAGGTATGCCGGCTGTTCACATGCAGGTCACCATCTTAGTTCAGTGTGCCGTCATACAGAGTTGTCTGAGATGTTACGTAATCCTCACTGCCACAAAGTGTTTCTCCGCGCGAATAAAATTCCGTGTCAGAGTACCTGCTGGGTCACCCCCACCCCCACCCCACCCCTCAGTCGTTTGTCAAAGTCTCTCTTCTTGCGTTGCGAGAGTTCTAACTGCTGTAATTGTTTTTTTTTTTCTGTGCATAGCAAGATGATTTAGTGTGCAAATCTCACAATGTTGACGAACTCCAATTAAAAAAAACATGACACTTCCAGAGAACTAATCAAACTCTGTAACAAAGATTTCATTCCGTTTCGATCGAGAAACGGCCAGCAGCTTTTCAGCTTTTCAGCAGCTTTCAGAGGGAACGTGTTTGTCTGCTCAGAAGATTTGTGCCAATTATGGCGAAACTAATTAAATCGCCTTAATTTAATCGCGACTAGACTGCCCTTTACTACTTGTTCGACTTTGTCGTTTCGTGTGAGTCCAGCCTAACGTGAGCTCTGGGTGACAGGGGAGGCCGACATGGACTTCACCTGCTTGCTGCACACGTACCTGCGCGTGTCGGACATCAAAGATGCCGGCGTGCGATGTCTGCAGGGCGTGACGTACATAGACAAGGTCAGACGGGTCGCTGTTTATGTTCTCCAGCATTCCCAGAATCTGTCCAGTTTATTCGTTCGCGTATTTCGTCGGGACTTTCCGACTGTTTTTACTCTACAGACATTTTTCGTCGTCTTTATGGAGCTAACAATTGTATATAACTATTATTCGATTCAAGGTGGATTACAATTTCTGTGTTATAAATGTCCACTGTTGCTGCTTGAAAAGCGTCTAATCTTATGTCCATCTACCTTATTCTCTGCTCCCTCCATTCTTCATCGTCTTCGTTTTTGTTGATTGTATGTTAACACTGATTTTGAGTGCTAAAGCTGTCGTAGGCTGCTGGCAAGATACATGTACACTATCATCAGAACCGGTGTGGGAAAAAAGTACGTACATGTCACATTCAGATAAAATTGTTTTGGTTGATTATTTCCTCATACTATCCTAGACATTTGTATAGAAGATTAATGACTAAATTTTGCTTACAGTTGAAAGATAGCCAGACATTTACTGAAGACAGGGAGCTGGTGACGGTGGCGGAGAACTATGACAGGTAGGACGCCCCTGTGTGTTTTCAGGTGGCAGTGGTCGGATTAATGACGATCGATGTCTTTTTACGGCCAGCTATCGGTTATGAGCTGATACAAACTTCGGAGAGATAACTCCTCGATGCTAGCTGTTGTTCATAAATGTAACTGATGTATAAATGTTGCTTTTCCTTGTGGCCAGGGTATACAAAGACGCGCCTCGAAGACTAATTGTTCAGACTGGGGCTCGACGTCGCCTTGAAATGACCACCTCCAATCTGCCAGACGTCGGTAAGTTTTATGGGGAAGTTTATGCTTCGTGTGTGTAGGGGGAGGGAGGAGAATGGGATGGGGGTGGCTCTCCCTTCGTTTGCATAGGACTGCGGTAACGCATGCATGCTTGTCACCGATAAAAAAAACCTCGTGGGTCTGGATAATTAGTCTGCTACACCTACCATTGTCCGAATCTGGCATCCGGTTAAAGCGCCAGCCTTATGGGTTTTGCCCAGATATTCCTGTTCCCCCTCTTGACTTTTCCCCCAGCCACCCTTCACCACCTCGGTGGTCTAGTGGTTAAGGCGTCCGCTTTCGAGGCGGGCGGTTGTTGGTTCGCATCCCGGCCTAGTCATACCTAAGACTTAAAAATTAGCAATCTAGTAGCTGCCCTGCCGGACCCCTGGCACTATAGGGAACAGTACTAGGACTGGTTGGCCCGGTGTCAGTATAACGTGACTGAGTGGGACTGAGGTCCGTGTTGCGCCAGCAGTCCCACGTGTGGCAGCACGTAAACTTTGTCTGAGCAACACCGTCCTGATATGCACCTAGTTTGCGGCTGAACGTTAAGCGACAAATACCTCCCCCAAACCCCCCAGCCACGTTCATCACCTTGTGCCCTTCTATAAGATAGTCTTCGTTACTGACAACGTTTAACGATAAATGACTTTATTTACATTGTCCGAACAGAGTGCTTGAAAAGTTAAAGGTGTACTAATGCTAGCCATTATAGATATGTTTTATGCCTGTCAGCATCTCGTGTTACAAACGATGATTTTACTCAAGATCAACTTAGCCAAAGACTTGACGGCTGTGTGCCAGTGCCTGCCTGCAGCTGGACAGCATGGAGACATTAGTCCTCGATCAGTTATCTCGGGAAACATACGTGGCTGGGACAAAGCCTGACGACGTCGTCTGTTTGTGGTTGCAGTGGTCTGGAACCCGTGGGAGGACAAGGCCCGCGAGATGGCCGACTTCGACGACGATGGCTGGCGCTACATGCTGTGCGTGGAGGCGGGAAAGGTTGTCTCCCCTGTCGTACTGGAAGCAGGGTCGACCTTTGAGTGCAGCGTCGCGTTCGTGATTCACCCTGAGCAAAGTGGATTGTAGTTTGAGTGCTGCTTCGGGAGATGTTCTGCCTACACACGCAGATTAATTTCAGCATGACCTAATAAATGCCCTGTCTGGGCACTTTCAGTTATGCCTTGATTTAATAAATGCGTTCTGGCTGTACAGTATGTCAGCGGTTTTTCTGGGGACATTCGCTCTGTATATTTGGCAAATCTTGTATCGTCAAGACTATTGTGGGACGATTCATACCATTAAAATGTATTCTGCTGTAATTGTTGTTATTAATTTTGTTGTTGTTCAGACCATTCCGACCACAAGGGTAAGACATTGTTCAGCCGTCATCATAGAGAATACTCAAGTTACTGGAATTATACACGCGCTCTCTGCTAACGTTACATTGTCGTCTGCTTACATGAAATAGTCTTAGCAAGTCGTCAGTAAGGGTTTTGTGTGTTTATGATTTGTCAGTCCTCTCCCCTGAAGCGAACAGATAAAACACGCTATATTGTACGGTTGGATGGGATTTTACACTCCCGAAATAACAAGATCAGACCACAAAAAAAAAAGGCAGCATCGTAGCAGCACGATTCGCCTAATAAAACTTTGGATCGATGTTTCCGAGCTTCGTGTCACGTTTGCAAACCAAAGTACGATGGAAAAGTTTCTGTTGGACAGACAAGATCAATCTGTGGGCGTGGAACAAAGCTAACCGCCATGCAAAGCTGCACAGGAAATGAAGGAGGCTAGAATTGATGTGCTTGTTCTGCGCATGCTCAGCTTCATTTCAAAGCACACACATGCACGCACGTATGCACACAAATATGCACACTGCAAGACAGACTGTGTCCTCCTCTCATTTAGTTCTTTTTCTCATGCGTACGGGTGCTCTCTCTCTCTCTCTCTCACGCACACGCATACATGTACATATTCAGAAATACAGAAACCAGGCTTTTAAAAACAAATTTCCTCTCTCTCTCACGAAACGGCTGCATGGGCACTTCCTGTCATACTACAGTTTCTCATTCCAATTAAAGCTTCATTTCGTACTCAATGTTCACCGGTGCTTTATATGCCCACATTAAGTTTTGCTGAAAATAGGCGCGGAAAAGATACCATAAAATGCATAGTTGCAGTGTCTGCGTGCGTGTGTGTGTGTGCGTGCGTGCATGCGCGTGCGTTTGTGTGTGTGTGAAAGACACAGAGAGATGATGTTAAGTCAAAGCTCTTGCACATCTTCAAAGCGGAGTCTTTCGAGAGATTGGAACTGCTACTGTTCTCGCTTTCGCTGAGCATTTTCGCTAAATTTCCTGTTTGCGCGAAGATTTTTTTTTTCCCCGTCTTCGCTGCTGACCAGCAAGTACGTTCGATAAGAGAGTAAATAAAACATGTTTCAACTTCCTCTGGAGCAGAGAGTCGGACATAGAAAAGCATTGTCAGTTTCCTGATGCGGCCTTGCCCTTCTGTTCGTGAACTCGCTTCATTGGACTTCAAGAGTATCTGTTGTTGTAGCTCTGGTCCGGGTAGTCTCTAAGGAAAATAAGTCGGCGAAACTTCTTCTGTGCACGTGCTCGTGTTCGTGCGTGCGGAAGCTCTGCGTGTGCGTTGTTCGCCTTCGTCTGTCTGGCGTCTGGCGTATTTCGCTGTCTTTTTGTGTCCTCCGGTGCATTCACGTGCTCTGCGAGATTTCGTTGAGTTAGCGCCACTTCGGTTTCTCGGTCATCAGCGGACGAGTCTGATGCCTTGCCAATGTTTCTCGGGATCGCTGGTAATTTGGAAACTGTTGGCTTGACAGGGGTACCCTCCTGCAGCATGTCAAACGCAAAAGACGCCAGAGAGCCCGAAGGCACGTGAATATTCACATCATAATCTTGACGATCCGGCTGACGTTTCTCTGTCACGCGAGACACTTTTATAGCAGTCAGGGAAGACGACGATGGGAAAATACTCCCCCGCTCAGAGAAGGCCGAGCCCTGCTGTATCCGATCACCGTTTAAAGAGGTGGGTAAACTGTTGGACTTCCGCTCAGAGATGGAGACGTCTGTAACACGCTCGGTTTGAGAAGGGGAAGGTAAGACGGTCTTGCTCTCAGAGGTGAGCAAGTCTGGAGCATGTTTACGATGAGAAGAGGAAGGTAAGGTAACCTGCGGCTCCGAGACGAGGACATCTGAGGTCCTTTTGCTACGAGGAGAGGGCAGGGCGGTCTGCGCCTCAGTGACGTCCCAGAGATTAGGTGCACGTGCACTTCGATCAGACTCCAGGGCAGCAGGATGTTGTTCGTCTTCATGAATGACACCCAGACCCGACCCACGGAGCTTCATTCGTTTAGCGCGACTGGGTCGGTGTCTGAGCTTATGGCGTCGCGACGAAATCATTTTCTCGCGCAGCATCTCGTCAACGTCATGACTGTTTTTTTCCGACATCACGCGCTCGTTTTGTTCCTGCTTCGTCGTCCCCTCGCCATTCTGGATCGTCGCGTCTCTGGGGCTTGCTACGCCTTCGACTTTTAACCCCGACACGTCAGCCTTGCTGTCGTGAGAACGAGGCTGTTCGGTGGACGGTCTTCCTGAGTGGCTGCCGTAGCTGATCTTGAAAAGCTCCAGGTGGTCGTTGATGAATCTCAGGCTGTCCTCCATCTTGGCCAGCTTGACGGCCTCGCGGCGAGAACGCCTGCTGCAAAGGCTGAAGTCCACCAAGTCGAAGAGGTCAGAGGCACTGACGAAGCTGATCTTCACCCGTCTGTCGTCACGGCGCGGGGAAAGGGCGGTGTCCGTTGAGGAGGGGAGTTCCGGTGGAATGGAGAACCTTCTCTGTTTGGCTGATTTGTCTTCCTCCTTGTTGCCAGGACGACCGGGCAACTCCTCCAGCGACAGCGGACGACGTCGGTTGAGAAGCTCCGACTTTTTACCACGTGCAGGCGCGCCGCTCCACTTGGAGATGTGGCGGGCTCTGACCTCTAACCCCGCCCCTTGTGCAGATTCGGGAGGAGCATTGGTGGCTAATTCTAGCCGTGCTCGCGAGATCTCGCGCATGCGCTCTGTGTAAGCTACCATGGAAGTCCCGGTGGCATTTCTGGAGTACCTTGTGCCAAGGACTTGAGGCATGCTGGAAACGGGGCCGTGCTGATGGCCGCTGACAAATGGCATCAGTCCTTCTCCCTCGCTTCTGCCCACAAGCCCTGGTTTCAGAGTGACGTTAGAAGACATGAAATTATGGGACACCATGACCAGAGGGTTTGCCTGAAATCTTCGTTTCAGTTCCAAGATACTCAGTCAATAATTCTGAAAATAAAAAAAGACCTACATAAAAATATGATGACATGGTAAGAAACTATAAATAAAAAGTCTAAAGCTTCTACATCGACCTGCATGCTGGGATCTAACCTACATCGGCACTGGTCTCCCTATTCTGTGTTTTCAAACCACGTAAACATATAGTAACATGGCTGAATTACACACAAAACAACTAAAGTCTGCCAGCCTTGCTCATTACACTATCTTGACATTACAAGGTAATGCGGATTACAAGGTAAAACAAGGTAAAACATTATTATTGTAAAATATGCTAACGTCGGGAAAGAATCAAAATCTCACAATGTGCCAGAACTCTGAAAGAGAATCAACTTCAAATCATTTTAAAGCATTCCAAAACTGGAAAATGTAATATCGCCATAGAGTGTGATAACACTGATGTAGACTTTGTGCTAAAGTTTCGAATTCTGGAGCAAAGGAGGATGACAGCGCAGTCAGTAACAATAACTCTGGCTTAATTTCACGGGTTTTGTACTTCGGAACAGATACTCCACTGACCTTAAATTAGCGTGGCACATTTCTTGCTTTGTGCATGAAGACTGCTATCCTGTGAGTGTAACTGGATTATTTCAGCTCAGTGGGGGCCTGCTGCGTTCGATCATATCAGTCGTGATTTTCAAGCATGTTATCGCAATTTTTCTGTCCGACTCTACACGATTTTGTTTAGACACAGGGTAACTTATGTCACGACCTTCCATAAGCAGATCCATGGACCCTTCATTAATGGAGATCCGTGAGCAGATCCATACCTGATCTTCTCGAGTCTTACACTCCTAAACTTCATCTCTGGTCTCTGCTAGGTGATCCAAAGTAATTTACCTTTGTCCATCTTGTGAAAAAAAATATATTAAAAGCGTTGTCGTAAAATCTCCTACACTGGTGTCAGTTTCACTTCAGTACTAACTTTAGAACAAAACTGTTAC
Source organism: Lanistes nyassanus (assembly GCA_004794575.1). Classification (NCBI taxonomy): domain Eukaryota; kingdom Metazoa; phylum Mollusca; class Gastropoda; order Architaenioglossa; family Ampullariidae; genus Lanistes; species Lanistes nyassanus. Next base: position 181,951 of record SMGT01008021.1, read on the forward strand.
CATAAACTGGAACTGATGAAATATGCACCACGTCCGTCTGACAACACTGTTGCTATAAACTACGTGCTGTAGTCATGCTGTTGCATACTTGAAGCGGCTGAAGAAAGAAAGGTTAACACACATGGCCTGAAGAGTACATTTCTATTTCCAGTCATGTCAAGGATTTGAACTCTTTGTTTTCTACTAGATGTCAGCGGTTATGACAGTCACGGCCTTTAAGAATGACATCTTTTTCCCACTAATGACTTTAATCTACTTCTTTCTGCCAGATTTGGTCTCCCAACCCCTTCTGACCAGCATTAATCTTAAAATTTCCTCCAGTGTTAGCAGAAGTTTGCTGTACAGCTGAAACAAAAATGTAACTAGTAAATAGTAGCTAATAACTCTAGCACTCCCGAAGTCAATAAATCACTTCATGAACATTTACGGCTCCTTTGAACTATACCTGGGTATGGTGCCGTACCCCGACAGATGTCCATAGGTAAGCGACCACGAAACATGATTGGCAGCCACTATGTGTGTGCGGCCATGGGTTGAGCTACCTGCTTTGTGTAACAGCCAACGGCTTTTATATCTACTTTTCTGTTTGTCGTGTCGGTTATTCCCGTTCATACATGTCACGCCTGGCTGACTGCAGGCATGGCTTTTATCGTGCCGGTGCACCCTGCACATCGCTTTGAACTACCTGCTTTCAAACAAGTCAACCAAACCAGAGACAAGCCAAGACAGTTTCGGTAGGGCTGCGCGGAGCGAGCTTCTAATAAACTCCACTCCTCTCACGCACACAATGCCTTCTGCTGAAAGTATTCTATGCCAGCAATACGGCAGAGAGCGTACACCCGGTTTGTTACCCGGGGCACCTGTTCGCTGGCTTAAGTTTCTTATTATCATTTTCATTTCGGTTATTTAGGAGACGTTTTGGAGGAATTTCAATGCGGTCTTGAGTAAGGAGAAAGGCTTTTCACGATCAACTTTAGGGGGGAAGCACAGCTACAAAACCAGTACTGTGTGACTTTCTTATGTACACGGCAATCTCGAAATTTTTTCTCGACTAAATTTTATTCAAACTGAAATTTAAAAAAAAAAGATTTTTCAGCAAACACCTAATCCAAAACTGAAGTTTCTTGAAGGACGCTGCCGTTTTGCGAATGGTATTTAAATACAGTTATACACATCCTAAATGGTATTAGTGTAAACTTTTCGCAAATGCAACAGATCATGTAACAACAATGGTAGTGTAGCAGTTCATTAGTGTACTTATTTTACATGTTGTAAGTAGTGTTACATGTTGCATATTTCACGGATTTAAGTGGCTTATGTCCTACGTGTTCTTTAGCATTAAATTCAAAACCATGTCGGCCACCGGTACAGAGATTGTTGACGTAAAGACATCGATATAAGCGGAATAATCCTCGTTAGTAGGTACATATAAGTACGAGGCACTTAGCTGGTGTCCTAGCGGTAGCATGTACACAAATATCAGCTCCACTGCTCTTCACCTTTCTAACCTCGTCTGTTTTCATCTAACGCGAGAATTGCCCAACAAAAATATTTGCGGCTCAAAAGATTGTTCTATCTAGGCAACACGTTTTCCACAGACGTCGGACAGTCGAATCTAAGCTCTTATTTGATTGTGCCACACTCTTCTCTCTGTTATCTCTCTTCTCTTTTATTAGAGCCCCAAAGGTAATGTGGGTGTTTAGTGAATGCTAGCGGTACTGATAAATTACTTTCTGCAGGGCCAGCTATTACGGGGAATAAATAAGGAAAGCTGCAGAACTAAAGCATCACGGAGTGGCAAGAAGAGGATGAATGAATCGATACTTTTATCGGCCAGCTTCCAGACGCGAAAAAGACATTTTAAAGGCCTTTTACGTCAGTAACAACAGTACAATATTAAGACTTTTTTTCTTACTCACGCATTGAATCTGATGTTTGTCCGCTACTGGAAGAGAGTATATTGGTTCAACCCTCTATGTTTGTTTATGTAGTCCCGTGTGCGGTGATGTTGTCAACGCGTTATAAATACTGCAGGGTGTTTCTAAACTTCACCCAAGCTACTGCCAGCACCGGGGTAAGCCGCGGTTCTGTCCTGTAATCAGCTTCGTTATACCTGCCCCTCAGTGCACCTGAGGTATTGGATGACAGACAAACGGAATCCCTAATCCGCGCTCCACACGTACGTTCGACTTTGGTGAGCTCGCTGGAGGGGTGGGGGGATTCAAACTAGGGGGTTGGGGCCTAGGCCGTCACTGTGCAGGCTCATGTCGGTCTGCTCAAGTCCATCTTTTGTGCGAAGTTACAAAAGGTCGGCGTGTGCCAAGTGGGGTGGACGGAGGACGGTGTGGAAATGGTTCTTTCATGAAAGACACGATATATCCCGGTATGAAAGGAGAGGGGCTCGTTTTCCTGTTTGACCCGACGATGTTCCGAAATGGGAAAATAAATTACTCAAAGTATGGAAGGCACGGGGTAGGTGTGGGGGGCGTGGAAGCCGCCCTGTTCGCTGCTTGTTGACTGTGGTTGTTGTCATAAACCTTTCGCTCGCTACACTTTTATCATAGTACTGTCATAATTTTTTCGTATATGACGTACACGTACAGCCTTTGCAGTTTGCATCAGTTTACACCTCGCCGTCCCTACCCCTACCCCGCCCCGCCTGTCCCTCCCGCTTCTTTCGTTCTCGCCTTTTCCTCTCTTACTACCCCACTCCTGACCTCTCTCCTACTGCTTACTTCCCCCATCCACCTACCTACCCCCCACACACGCATACTCGAGTGGCAGGGGGAGCTTTAGAAACTTTAACCTTCTCTGATAAAAAGCGTTTTGTTTGAAAACTTTTCTCAAACATTTTAATCCTTTCCCGAACAACAAGAGCACTCATCTTAAACACAAAGAAATTTCCTGGTTCTCCCAGAGGTACGGAACCTTCTGTGCTGTTAAATTCAACTCACAGGGACGTTTTCTTAAGTCGTAAAAAATGTCACGTTCGATCGATGATGATGATCGGAGCAAGTACGACGGAAAACATTAAGATTTAACAGTGCATGCCCGGTAAGCCGGCACTTGAGAGGAAATCCACCAGGAAGCGGCATGCTTCTGTCGTCAGCCAGTTCCCATGACAGTGTGTGACAGGAATGGCGACTACCTTTACGAGTAACCTCGTCTGGGCCAGGTAGCTGTATCCTGCCATTGGGAACGGACATGTAGAGAATGACAGCTGATGATAACAATAATGATGATGAAAACTTTAACACCAATGACAATCTTGATGATAAATAAGAGAAAGCCGACACTGACGACGTTAAGAATGATGACTGACGAGGCCAAACAAATGAAAGCAATGTTCGACAGTTTCTACGTTGTACTTCCTCCTAAAGACAATTTTGTAAATGGTTTTTTTTTTCGTTTTTTCGTCGTTTTTGTGTCGTCCTAATGAAGGGGTAGTCTTCGTCTTTGTCCTGTTCTAGCTTGGTCCAGTTCCTTTGTTCTAAATTTAATTTGGATTTTCCTCCAAGCGGCAGTCACTTGTTTTTCTTTTATGTCATGATTCGTTAGAGTCAGTACTGGTCCGTGTAAATGTCGGCGATTCCAGCACGTGTTGGAACTGCAATAAACGCAAATGCGAATTGTACAAATCTCAGCCAGTCGATACCTGGTCTTTAGTGTCGGTGACATGATCATTAGTGCGGCACAAAAATTACACTGGCTTCCGTGGACACTGCACGTGAATTCAGATATGAATCAGCTCTAACATCCCTTCGGGAACAGCCGAAACATTTGAGAAAAAAATGTGTAATAAAACCAAAGCGAAGTCTGGTCGTGCGGGCCCTTCAAAGCAATGGAAGGGGAAAAAAGTCTCTATACTCACCTACCATGTCTCTCGTCCCTATCATTCTGTGCCGGTCATCAAAACTTGTGGTCATTACTCGGAAACTGACAGACCCGTGCTTTCGCTACGAATTCACTGTCGCAGAAGCTCGGCCCAGGGACGGTTAGCGTTGCCTGGTCGATCGGAGGCCGGTGTTTACGACTGTCGCAAAGCGGTTCTCGACAGGTTCTAGTGGCCGCTCTCAAGATTTCCCCCCGCTGCCGTCGCAAATCGGCCACCGCAAATAGGCAGCCGCGAAACTCTGGTGTAGACTCGTCCTCTTGGATTACCCCTTTAAGAGTCAGGCAGCACGCGTGCTGGGGAGTGAGGAAGATGGGGTGAGGGTGGGAGGGTAAAACAGGAACCGCGAAGTTGAACGGAAGCGAAAAGATCGTCTTAAATTGCTTCGAGGTCATGTTAATTTGGTGCTCCAGTCAAAAGTCTGACGCTATCTGTTACGATTCGATTAGTCAACTGAAATGAAACCAGTCAAAACACTGTACACGTAGTTCCACTGCTCGCGGCGACTTTCCCCTCGGTCGATGGACACATCAACAACAGCTTCTGCTCACCGAAAACTAGAGAGAGAAAAATCTATATTTGCAGAAATGTTTGAACAATTTTTTTTTTTTTTGCTGACGGGTTATAGTTCTTTACTAATGCTGCTTGAGATGTCATAAGATCAGCTGATCCAATCATGGAATAATAATGTTCAATTATAATATTGTCAGTTTTGTATACAAGCTTCAGAAATACACTAACATAATACATATTTATAAACACTATATACGTTGTGTTTTATTACAGTTAAGAATTGAAAAAGCATAAAAACAAATTGTCTGGTTTTCAATGTTTCTGTACGGTTTTCCCAGAATAAACTTTGTCCAACAAAGTCATTAGGGAAAATAAATCGTTCGAATCCAAGGAGAACGAAAATAACGAATGGCTTCCAGAGACAACGCACGCTCAGTGCTACATAACTATTTATATAGGAGACCTTTTCACACACACTTTTTTCACCGCGAGTGACGGACAGACATACAACCAGGGCGGATCGAACTCAAAATCAAACACACTCAAGTGCCATAAAATCCCTGATGTATACAAGTTCGAGCACCACAGGCTGTTTACTTATACCATAAAGTCTGCCTTGCTGTTTGCGCTTTTCTGGCGTAGTGAATGCGTATATGTGTAGGGTGAGTGGGGGTGGGGGGAGGGTAGGACAGTATTTCTTATTAGCGACTTCTCTACCTTAATTGACTGTAAACCTAACAACAATTGCACGTTTCCCAGAACTATTGCATACGTGAGCAGCAGAAAAGCACCAGGTGGAAGACCAAAAAAGCGAAGAAAATTATACTGAAAGCGAATAAAAAGGTGCGTTCCACGTGTGTTAAATGTGCTCAAGTGCATACTTTGGCCCTATGTGGTTATTTCGCTCGAACGCTGTCTTCTGCGGTGTCGAGGCAGTGTTACACCAGATGGAACGCTTCATACAGCTGCAACGGCCTCGGTGGGCTAGCGGTTAAGGTGTCCGCTTTCGAGGTGGGAGGTAGGGGTTAGGGATGTGTGTAACTAATCAAATGGCAAGCTCTATACCCGGACTGTTTCTGGGGTAGGGTGGGGGTTAGGGAAGGGTAGGGGTTACAGGAATTAGCGGTGGAGGGTAGGGCGGGGCGAGTGGGCTGCCGGTGGAGGGATGGGGCAGGTGCATGTGGATGCGTGGGGTGTTGTGTGTGTGTGGGGGGGGGGGTATTGGTTCAAACAGCCTTTATTCATCCCCCCCAAAAAAAAAATTCTCCGGGCAGCGCCAGGTCCCCTGGATAGTCCTTATGTATACATAAGAATAACGTCGTGATCTATTGAATGCTCTGTCTCCAACGTACATCGCCAGCTTCACATAACGAGTGTTGAACGTCAACAGCGAAGTCCCGAGTCAGAAGCGATCTTCCTCGTTGGTGGGGGAAGGAGGGAAGGATGAGAGTGAGGGAGGGAGAGAGACGGGAACCGGGTTTTCCCTTAATCTATCAACTTCACTGTCATGCTGCGTGGCAGTTCGCTCAACACTCGGCGAAATCTTCAGCGTATTAATCTCTGGTTGCATGCATGTCCACGGCTTGCATGTGACGGCATGCATCCTCCAGCTGTCCTCAGAACTTCCTATATTTTCCTTTTCCTTGTGGCCAGCTGGTAAGGTTACGATCGTCTGTGTTCGAAAACATGGATCCTTTCAATACCCTAACCCTAACGGCTGGAACGGGCTTGCACAACTAGTTTTTGGCAACGTTTGTCACAGTTGTCGTCACGTTATAACGTCGTTACCCCATGTAATGTTATGCGGGGCTTACACAGCTCGACTAGGTCGGATGAAAGCAGTTAACCATTTTAAACCCTGTCCATAGGTAATGGTGCACATAAAATACACAAGGCAAACAGGCCTTACGACTGGAAGGGCAGACACGTACGCTCATGCAACCTAACCCTAATTACTTCTTGCAGATCAATGCCACTTACATTAAGAGAGATGAAGTGATAGGCATGATTTCTTTTTAAGGCGTTAGATGTTTGTTGGAGGATACAAGTTATTTCTTTCTCGCGACATGCCGTTTCCACATTAAGATTTTCAGAATAGCCATGGGCACATTTGTATTTTTTCAGCTTTAGCCAATGATCAAGGATTTATCAGTACGACGATACTAGCCTACCGGGCAAATTTTAGGTTACCCCGACAGTTACATACGGACCTCGCTCGTTTGGCGGCTGGCGGTAAATCTAACACAATTTCGGTGCTCCGGTATGTGCAAGCAGACTTTCTGTGGGTAATGTTAATCTGATACAAGCATATTTTCAGCTTAAAAATATTTTGTGATGGGTAGTTTTCACACGTTAGAAATAGCCAGATTATGTCATGCATTCGTTCTCCATCCTCGATGTTTAAACATTTCCTTCCGCCTTTCAGGGCGCTGTGTACTTATGCTCACCACCCTGTGTGACCAACATTTTCTGTAGTTCAAAAAAAAAATTTTAAACCCACATGTACCGCGCGCCCAATTTTCCCCCTCCACCACCCTAAGCCTGCCTGGATTCCAAATGCCCAATGAAGAATCGCAAACTTAAACCCTCCATAACTCTCCCCACCCTAGAAGCAGGTGGCGACTCGGTTGCCAACCACCAAACTAATCGTAATGAGTTTGTAAGCCACACAACGCTGGCACTCTAGGTGGAAAGTCTGCAAACGTTGACGGCGCCTGCACACTGCAGATTGCAGCTGACGCCATTTTCTCCAGATCTGCGCCAGTAACGGCGTTGCTTGGTCTGCACTCTGCAGCATTAGTCGCTTCCGCTTATCACGTCGTAACAAATACCAGAAATTTTCCTAAAATACACACCATTTTCCTACTGGGTTTCACATCCACCCAATCTGGTCCAGGCTGTAACAATAGATTCGCACCTACTCTCGTTTTGGAGAGGTTTCCTGGAGTATTTTATTTGAATAATTACTGTCCACTAAGATCACTAGGCCACTTTCAATCATACCCACGCTGGGACACACGCAGACCAACATTCCAGAAACACTTTGAAAAAAGTAAGATTTAATTCTGTAATAAATGTGTGAGTAATGGTATGACGCACTTGTCTACAGAAGTCTCTACCCGATTCTACAAGAAACAATATTAATGTCGTATACTTCACAGTAATGAATACCAAAGACAGACAAGTTTTCGTCCACATACATTTGTTCCTAAAATAGCCCAATCTTCTGAGAATGAGCCGTTCATCACCTTTAGGCACGCCAATCTGCGCTGCTATTAAGAGTTACATATGTTCACGAAAACGAAAAACCATACAGCAGTGTGACCTTGAACCTCCCTTACTACTGATATATACAGTGAAGTAATTTCTTCAGAGGAAACTTGTCTAATGTCAAAGGCACATTGCTGAAAAACAGGATCAAAAGTAAAAGATTACTATAAGCAGGACTCCGCAAGCAGAACAAAGCAAGCAAAACGTCCGTGATGGACAACGCAGAGACTTTCTTTCTTAAGCTGAGAGGGTAAAAACTGAGATGCTTAGGTCTATCTGCTGCCTTTTAGGTTATATTAGAATTAAATTTTTTTAGTAGTGTTTCATGCACAGGCGATACCCCAGGAAAAATTTCAAAAACACCTGGCATCATTTTTGAAAATGTCCGCAGGACTAATGACCAAATCATGTAATATTTTTCAAAGATCCTTCCACCACACAATTTCTGTTAAAAAAAAAGTAACACGTCATACGAAGCACCACAGGAAATGGCAAGAACATCACTTAGTTATATAAGGGAAGCCACTCACTGCAACTAAGTAGGATCTGTTCCAAACGTTCTGACAAAGGCTGAATGACTTTTACACAGACAAAAGATCACATGAGCACTGAATCACATTTTCCACAATATACTTTTCACACTCCATGCATCCTCACCTACGCTGAACATTCACAACATGAGTACATTTTTGAAATCCTAATGACAGAAACGGTATATGACGAGTGATGAGGGCTTTTGACTATGTTCTATAATACAGACAATGAGAAATGAAGCATCTTCCCATAAAGATCGCTTCCTACATCTTGCAACCTCTGCTGCCACTTGCCGTTTAGAAGAGACTGCAAGAACCAACATGCCAATATTACCAACTTACATTTACGTTAAGAAAGAAAAGCTCACAACGCTTCATGACCTATCAGGCATGTTTTAAAGAGCAGCTCCAAGAAAACTACTGCATGGGTTATTCCTTCAGAAAGATGAATACAAATGTCACTGAAGACTGCCAATGATAAAGACTGAAGTAGTTTCACTCAATTTAATAATTTAATGCTCTAATGGGAAAAAAAGTGCTTCAACTAAAATCAAAACAGATTGCGCTTCTTTTATATAAAAAAGAAAAATGTGATGCTGACAGCTAAAATAAAGTGGTTTTTTTAATTTGACCATTTGACACTTCCCACAGTCTAAAATGTGAAGGTGCCAAAAAGTCTAAAGTCCAAGAAGCACAAATTGTCTTCTGCTTCATAGTATGTGGCGTTGAAATAGCTGCGGATAATGGCAGTCAACCAAAACAAAAAACCCTTAAAAACTCTGCCCTCCTTCACACAACAGAAATAAAGCCATCAGCAACAGTCAATCTGCGATATTATCTTGCAAGACAATGCTTTGTATCCTCTCTGTCTCTTAAGACAGACTGTGCATGACAAAAGCGGCAAAGATCAGATAACATGAAAGCACTGCAAGCAAGATGTACTTGTAGAGTAGATTTAAAAAAACAAAAATCTGCGAAGGACAATGCCAGTAGTTCATATAATAATGAACATATACAGGTGTACAGAAAGCAACAACAAAAAAACTGTGGGACATTCTGGTTTTTTTAATGTTCAAAATGAATTGGCTTTGTTCATACACATAAACACAATCCTTTCTGCTTTCTCAAGGTTTTTATCCCTTTGGAGTGGTGGGGAAGAGGAATGATGGAGGGCAGAATTCTTAACTTTAAGAAAAAAAAACCTAATGTCTTTGGTGCAAAGTTTTTCATAATTCAATAATGTAAAAGGACTTTTAAAAAAATTAAGACCAACTAATAGGACATGATTAATTTTAACAAGATCTCAAGGGCAGGCTGTCTAGAACGAAGTAGGCTGGGCTAAATGTTATTGATTGACCCCTACCCCTGCCTTCCCAGCAATATTTTCTGGTCATAGGCTAAGACATTTTTAGACCTTTTTATACCCCAATTTACTCTTTGACCTGTACACATCTGGCTCAGAACAGTTAAAAATAGTATGATAAAGCTGGTTAATTTCCTCACCGTTGTTATGTCTTTCTCTAAAGCTTTGTAATACAACTATTCAAAATCGGCTGCAGCGACATCGAGGAAAGTCAAGAAAACAACACTACCCTGTATCCCCTGCAATTTACTAAACAGTGCAAAGAAACTACATATAAAATTAATTAGGAGAACTTTGAACCAATTTCAAACTAAGTCATTTGAGCCTCATGGTGGCAACATAATCGAGGTAATGTCCTTCACAAGCACAGATGTCAGTTTTAATAAGTATAAGGAAGGAAAATGTGCATAGTTATCTCAATATGCTTAAGTTAAACTTAACTCCATGCAGAAAGATGGCTGTAAAAAAGGGATTGCTGCACTTTATATTGACATAAGCCCCTGAGGATCAAAGAATAACCAAACTGCCATGAATGGCCATGCTATATTTTAAATCGCATCTTTCTTTCTGTTGTCTCATTACTTCTTATACAAGTGCTATTCTTTCACAAAGTTAAATTCCTATATGTTGGCTCTTTTGGAAACCCCGAATGACTAGCTATCTTCATTGATGGTTTAATTACCTACTGATTACCAAATATGAGATTCCTACACAAGACAAAACCCTCATGTCATCAAAAATAGTGATACTTTTCATAATTGTTTCCATCAATTTATAAGAACACCCCGTGCTATCAAGTGTAAGGCATAGAAAACTCGTCATCAAAACTCATCACTTAATGTTTCAAAAATGTTTCGTTTAAAAAAAAAATTAAAAGTCACAAAGGTATGGCTGGAGATGGGAAAGGGCCACTTAAAATCACAACTGCGGTAATATGTTGATCTGCATTTCACAGCAGCAGCACTAAAAATCTCTGGAATCCAAGGAAATGTTCTGTGCCTTGCCTTCTTCAGCGATCGGTCCCACAGACTGTGCCCATGCTGCTAGGGACCTTCATGCAACACACCTCGACACAGGAAAGTCTCTGGCATGTCTTACATAATTATGCACTTTTCTCCTTCGGTGCGCTGCAAAAAATAAGTTAACATACAACTGAATGCTTACCCTCAACATATATGGTTTTGGTAAGGCACAGAAAATGCGGTCATGCGATTATTTTCAGCCGCTATTTATCCTCTGAAACGTTCTTAAACACTAGAACAATAAACTTTTACAAAATGGCTGCTTAAAAACCATTTTCTGTTATTTATCTGGTATATCATTTAATGGAGAATGCACTGTATAGGAATCTTAAATGTTCCCGCCCCCCAAAGTGACTCCCCATCTAGAAATGTGATGTAGGAATATCGACCAACAACAGAATCCTTGCCTGGAGACTTGTGACAGTTGGAGACTTACACCTGTCTCTAATGATTCATTACCTCTGGGAAGATGAGACAATAACAGTTACTCACATCTCCACTGTCCAAGTCATCACGAGGCCCTGAGTGCCGTTGGGAAAACTGAGTGACACTGCGTAATGAAGACTTTGAGAGTGTGCATGTGGCTGTCTCCTAAAAACATAATGCCAAGCAATTTTTCAAACATTTATTCCAGTGATAAGAAACACTGGCTGAAAGCTTCATTCCATACAAGGAACAAAAATTTCTAATGTTGAGAGAACGTGTTGAAAAAGAAAAACAGTATAGCAGAACCCCTCTATAACGACCTTTGCTATTACAACTTCTCCTTTCCAACCCATTTTTTTTCCAAATGGAACATGTTCTGTTATATGCCTTATGCCGCAGATACGACTTTTCTGAATTACAAACTTCATTCTGACAATGAGTTGCAACCTTTAGACTCAGTTTTCAACTCCCAGGGGATTTGCTGCGAACGTCAAATAGGGCAGGTGTGTGGTCCCCTCCATCTGCTCTCCTATCGTGCAATAGGTGTGCAAGATCCCGACTGGTTGTTTATCCTAGCATGCTGCGGCAAATGTAGGCAAGCAATAGGTGTGCAGGATCCCAACTGCTTGGTTCACTCTAACAAGCTGGGCGAATCTAGGCCAGCAGGAAGGAGGGCAGGCAGGGAAGGTGCGTCAGCAGAGAGAGGACCACGCACCTGTCCCTCTTGCCTGTTCAATTGGCTCAAGCTACAAAAGTTCATGTTGTCTTACAACACCGCATCTGTCACTTTTAGTGCAGGTATTTGCACTTGAAAAGTACAGCAACATCATCAGTTTGTTCCAAAAGTAATGTCCACAACAAAGGCCTCTACATCCACACAACAAAGAAAAACAGCTAGCTCTTTAAATGTTTCCACATGAGGAAGAGGATTAAAAGAGGAGAAACTGTAATCTTGATCGCCTCGCGCTCTAAGTATGAAAAACTCAAAATCAAGCAATATTCAAGGACGTGATCATGCAGGCGGGAAAGTGGAGAAAACGGGAAACAAAAAAAAAAAGGCGAAAGTGTGCCAAACATCAACATAAAGCTGATGTGAGAAAAAAACATTGTGCACAGTGATGGCTGTGACGACTTTATGGCATTCAATGGTTGGTCATTAAATACAACGTACACATGGCAGAGTTAAGCGGTGAGAGGTGTCATGGAAATGTGCCATGCAGCTAGCATGACTACAGATGCGTTCGTGAGTTAGAGATTTCACTTGACTTCAATGATGATGAAATGCTAAAACCAGAATGCTGTGGGAAGTAAGCGTTGGTCAACCCACATGAGTGAGGGAGACCTCTCTCTCTCTTGCATATGCTTGCTTTCATATCATAGTTACCTTTTCTTCGGGATCCACAAGTACTGTCTTCATCTCATCGCCCACAAACCAGCGTTTGCCTTTCATGACAACGTCACTTGGAGGGTTATGAGTTGCATTGGAATCAGAGCTCCACACCTGCCCACAGAAGAAATTTTTAAAAATCTCTCCCAAATGTTTATGTATCTTTATCCAGTGCTAAGAAAATTCATTCCAAAATTTGATTAAAAAAACCCACATAAAATAGAAAAAATATATACATATCTTTAGGTTACGCACACACCAAGATAACAGCTGCCATGCACATTCAACAAGAAACTTATGACACTGACAGTCCCCATAAAACAAGAAACATTATGACACTCACAGTCCCACTGCAACAATGAATTATGGCACTGACATTCCCATACAAGAAACTTACTGTCACAGTCTTTCCAGCTTTCACCACCAAACTGCGATGGAACTTGAAAGTTGTTTCCTGCTCGCCTGCTGTGTGCGTAAGTTGCCATGTCCCCACAGGAATATCCTATAGGCAGTGGAAACTCAAGTTGATGGGGCATCTGAATACAAGCTGGTAGGTGCTGTCTCCAGCAGTAACATACACAGGGTTCACAGCCAAAAAGCATTTCAAAATTCCCAAACCGTTCACAAACTTTCAAGAATGATGAGAGCACCTTCAACCATGCTTGCCACGTCGATAGATTTTCAACTCCACAAAAAGCTGAATGCTTGTTTTCTGTATCTTTTCAAAGCCATTGTTTGTATGATGGATTTTCAAGCCAGAAATTGCTGAACATGCAAGGACCTGGCATTCTGATTTTAAAGAAGAGACCCAGACAATGTAAAGGGAAGTAACTTTCAAGCCTCATTTCCAGTGAGAAATCGAAAGTCAGCATTCAGTCAACTGACCTCCAAAGAGTTGCCCACAATGGAGAAATTGGAGTCTGGAGCACGCTATCTTACCTTAGCCGTTGTGTTGGTCAACTTGATAAATTTGCCCTCTGTGTCCACTTCAGAAATTTCAATGCCATCCTTTGTTGAGCTGTTCCTCACATACCCTGAACTCTGCTGCGTAATTTCCTCGGAAGACTCCAACACCTCAACACGTTTCCGTTTTCCACCACGTGAAGCTGAACGAGATGGTGTGCGACTCTGGGAAGCGTCTAATGAGATATTCAGTCTGCGACCAAATTATGTATGAAACTGATAAGCGAACTGAGGATTAGTTGTAACCTAAGCTTTTATTACAGTTACAGAAAAAAAGCAGCATGAACTGCTTTTTTCTGGTTCAAATGGTTCAGTGCCTCTTGAGTGCTTGTGTCTACTCAAGCATTTTAAAACATATACTGCTACAGCCTCCTAAGATTTCCACTGCCCATCCTGTACCCCTTCTCCTTTCCATACTTCATGGGTGGAATGAGAGTAAACTCTCGGCAAACCAATCAAATCATCAGCATGCTAACAAGCCCTTGGCTCATTACAATCACAGTGAATTTGAAACATCAGCAGACAAATGGCACAGTTACGAAATTTAGGGAATGCCTTTGTACATTCCAGCATGTAAGAAGAAAACTTCTTTTGCCTTTTTTGTCAGCTAATGACTGGCCCAGTGAAGACAACTTGCCTTGATTCCTCAGACTCCAGAAGCTTGCGATATGCTTCTATTTCACGGTCCAACCGTATCTTGATGTCAAAAAGGTCACAGTACTCCTTCTGCTGATCCTCAAGCGTGAGGCGCAGGTCTGCAATCTCATCGTCTTTCTGAGCAAGCCTGAGTCGGAATTCATCCTGCTCTCTTGCCAGCTGGCTTTCTAGGTCACGGATGCGAGATTCATAACCAGCATTCTGCCACACATATAAATTCATTCACAACAATGTTTTTTTATGACAATGAAAAACCAAGTCTTGGACCTTAACATTTTTTTCACTTTTTTGGGCGTAAGGTTTGTGGCATTCGTCTACCTCTCAGTGCGTTATTTTCCCCTTAAAAGCCAATACTATTTGCCCTCAGAGCTCTTGCGAATGGCTTGCTTGTGCCCTTTAATCCCATGGTAATTATTTCATTTCTGGAAATGTTAATGGACATTTTAGGGACAGCAGCCTTCCTGCACTTAATATTTGGCCTCTTTAAGTCCCTGGCACGTCCCACCCCCAACTCCTGCATAGTAAAAGTATGTAAACAGAATTGTTATAGGAAAACATCTTCACGGAAATGATTGGTGATGGTTAAAGTAGACCAAATATAAACAGAAATTCTTACCTCAGCCCTGAGTTTTGCCAACTCTGACTGAAGTTCATCGATTCGCCTTTTGGTAATGCGCAATTCTTCCCAAGCGCTCCCCGATGCTGCATTCATACGCTCAGCTTGTGCCTTGAGGTCAGCAATCTAGATAACAGTCACTAATCAATCAGAATTTGTAGCTGAAAACAGAACAATAAGTACCTGATAATACTTGTAACACCTGTAGTTCCAAATACTCACCAAGATGAATTTTTTTTTAAAAACTGGATCCAATCCTTAGCAAATGCTCTAAAAAGCCACGTAACCAGCCTATGCAGTGGCAAGTGTTAGAACACACCACGAAAGATGGCCTTGATATCAAGAAAGCAAAAGACCTGAAACTATAAACGTTTATCTAAAAACCCTATATTACAGCATGATGATGGCAACAGGGCTATGGCCTTAAAGATAGTGCTTCATTGGGAAATGAAGACACAACTATGCTTAACTTAATAATAAAAAGAAAGAAATGTTTCACTTTTCAAAATTTGGGTTGTGACTGAAATTTTTTTAATGAAAATGGCAGCTTGTACTGCACTCTACAGTACTGGAGGCTGGAATAAGCAAAAGCAGTAGCTCAAAAATAAACAAGACAAAAAGACTGACATGAAAAAAGAAATAAACCCAAAGAAACTTAAGAAAACTACTTGCAGCAAATACTTATGCTGTACTGCAGGATTAGGCATTCAGTAACATGATATTATGACCGCTGTGTACATTATCTATGACTAAATCATTTTAAATGGCAACTCAAAGGCTAAAACAATGTTAACTTTATCTTTACTATGACTCATTCAGATTTTAAAATGTTCATGAAAATCTAATTTTTAAACACTATGGGATCAAACGAATTGAAAAAATCCTTAAGAAATTACTAAATCAATAAATTCATGTACTAGCAGTGCTTTTTTCTTTGGGGTGGAAGTGGAAAAGAGACAGTATGGCAGACGCAGTGTTGTATGCAAGACTACACTAGCAAAACCTTGTCACATTCACTGAACAATTCTTCTAGGCTTTGTGGAATCGTAGTATCTGGAGGTGCTTTTTCACGTGCTAAAGATTTATGCGGTTATTAAATGCTGTTTTCCACACAAATGTTTTTCAATTTTGGTCTTTTACTCAAAAATATTGCTTTAGCATTACTGCCAGCTGTTGATATTTGCTGCCTTCTTACTTATTAAACCACTAGTTACAAACTGTTTCATTCAAAAGCAGATTAACAGCAATATTTCTTTACTAAGAAAGGTCAGCTGATTTTTTAGTACTCCGAAACATTTTTGAAATGAGTGCACTCAACTTCGAGTAAAACAAGAATGTGAACATGCTGAGGGGAAGTAACTAAGATGCTTCTGCTAAGTCGTCTACCCTACTGGATAATTGGTGATTAAAAACAGTTGGGCTGGCCTACATTCATTCGACTTAAAAAAAAAAGGAAAAAAGTAAAGCCACACATTTTAAAATTTTTATGCACAATTTTAAATCTTTGTAGGTGAAAACATACCATTTCACTCAGATTGGGACCCCTGCTCCAGTGCTCTGAGTATTAGAAAACCTCACCCTAACAATTCCCTCCACCCACCCCAAAAATTGTCTCATCAAATTAAAATGATTCACAAAAATATCTTTTGATGATGCAAGAAACAGAAATCTGTCAGTTAACGGAACTCTAGCATGCCTGTTAACTACATTTCCAAAGCAAAAAACTGTATGTTAAAAAATAATAATCAATAAAATACCTTGTTTTCATACAATGTTTCCAATTCACTTCGCACAGTCTGAAGATCATACTCATGCTGCTCTCGGACGTCACGCAGTGCCTCAAGCAGTCGAGCTTCATACTCCTTCTCCAAGCGACCATCCACTTCTTCAATCTGTGTTGTGGTTCGGATGCGGGATTCTTCAAGCTCCTGTGAAGAATGAATATCTGTGTTAAGATTTCTATTTGATTTTTTTTTTGTTTTTACATCACTGTTATTTACTTCGTTTTAAATTCTTCAAGAACTTTTGAAGATACCATGAAATTAAAAGGATGAAAATCTTAATTTCGGCAATTTGATATCCTGGTAGCCTTTTCATACAGCATCTTGGCAACCATTCACTTCAGCAAACCCAAAGGAAACTGATAGCTTTGGGGATTTACATATGAGCTGTGTATTCTTTTATGGCTGCGAAATTTACACCTACATCATTTCGTCCAGATGTTGCATTACATACGCCTTCCATTTTTTTTGAAAATCTTCTTGTGGCTGACAAGAAAGTTGCTTAATTTCATGTGGTAGTTTTTTTTTAAATCCATCTTTGTTCCCACTAAGCTCTTCCTTTTAGAAAAAGGTATGGCAATATGGCAAAAGGATTTCTGCTCTGCACAGTTTCTGAATTGTGCTATCACTTTGCTTTGATGTCTTCCCTATTCATTCCTCTTAATGTTTTTTTTTAAATCGTTGCCTGGCAGGGCACCATTATTTCATCCCATGCTCTTTTAATCTCTTGGCACATGTTTTAGCAAAAAGGCACATCAGTTTTTCTAAAATATCAGGAAATGCTTTGAGATAACTTGTCTGCAACACAACTGGTTATTAAGCATTTGGCCTGCCCAAAATTCATGTGAGACTGACTCAGAAACACAAGCAAATTATTTGCATGATTTTCACTAATTTTTAACGAGCATACATACAACTTTGGGTAAACTGGGGAACCCTTAGGCCGCATAAAGGGTACTAACTTCCACCTACCTGTTCAAACATCTGCGACTTGAAATGTAAATCCTCCTTCAGGCTCTGAACACGGTTTTCCAGGTCCACACGCAGAAGAGTCTCCTCCTCCAACTGTTTCTTTCCCAATGCCAGCTGCTTTTCTAGGTTAGCAATTTCCGCTTTCAGTGCCTTAAAAAAAATTGGTCAGAAGAAACTGTTAACCAAACATAGATCTGAAACAAAAAAAAACGTTCTATACATAAATAAACAACCCCCCCCCCCACCTCCCAAAACCACCTGTAAGCCCTAACAAAGACAAACCAAAATATATCTGCAGGATAATACAGTTTAATACATTTCATTTATAAATTACCAGGATTCTGATAAGACAATCCAACATGGTTTTGGTAAAAATGAATATGCAGAAAACTACTGTGAACTTGTTCTATTATTTTGTACAGGCATGTCAATAAAAGGACTTTAAAAAAAAAAGCTTATCTACTTTCAAAAGGACCCTCTAGAGTGTACAGTTTTTACGGGATGGTGGGGTGTGTGTGTGTGTGTGTGGGGGGGTGTTTGCAAAATAAATTGCACTTTCCCAAACATGTTCATATATAACACAAATAAGGGAGTTTCTTACACCATTTTAACTGCACATGCATACTGTTCACAATCAAGTTTAAGTGATATCGACGAGTGTCTTTACCCTGACTGGTTTTTCCGGTGGAGATAACCAGGCAGCAAGGCAACTACAGCCCAGGCAGTGGTTTTTTTCACAGGTTGTCGGCTCTAAATTAGTTTTTTTTTAATTTTTACTTGCCTGGTCGGACAAGTTTAGAAAAGTTTTACTTGCCTGACCCAAGAAATAACTTGCCCCAGGTAGTCAGACAACCATTAATGTTAAGCCCTAAAAATGCCCCAAAACCCTGTTGTAAGAAAATAAATCAAAACAAAAATAAAAACCCATACCACATTTTCTTTTTCTAACCGCTTGCGTGGAGCATCTGCTTCAGAAAGCTTGGCTTGGAGTTCAGTAACCTGGGCCTCAAGAGTCTCCACACGGCGCTCATAAGCTGAGGCATCACGATCACGACGGTTGTATCTAAATACAGCACAAAAGATCAGAAGAATGATCATCTATTGTGAACAACCCAAAATCATGCAAGAATAGCCATATGTGTAGCTGAGTAATTTCTCTATTTATCATGCAAACACTAAAGAAGCACCAAAGTCATTCTAGCACCACTGCTTTATCGTTATGACCTCTTTTTGCACAAAGTATTAGATTTCCATGGCTTATAATTTACACACATAACATCCTAGGTTGAGCTGTCTGTGCGTTAATATCGTTTACTCACAAAGCAATTCCCCAGATATCAGCTGATGATAATGCAACGAACAATAGGTATCAGATATAAAATGTGACTTTCATATTGCATATGTAATTTACCTCCTCACGACTTCAAAAAGCCAGGCTTAAACTGAGAGGAAATTCAGTTGAGAAAATAGCCATACACAAAAGATTTATTGTTTATATAGAGGGGCACATACATCAAAGCTTTTGTTTCAATTATACAAAGTTAGTAATGGATTGTACCATGACAATCAGTTTTAAAAATGCATAGTACACTACATATATAGTAGACATAGGTTATTTTACATTACATCAAAGCCAGAGTGGCTAAATATTAATTTTTGTTTAAAGTCCATTTTTCTGAGCGGCAGATTTTTTTAAAAAAAAAATAAAAGGTGGAGGAACCACTTGTGCTGGCAGCAGAAAAGCGAGGATGTTTGAAGCCCTGATACTACTGCTCCAACCCCTTTTAAAACTTGTGACTGTGGAGGGGAGGACTTTACTTTTTGGTTCTTCTTCCCTCCCCCACCAATCCCAAGCTAGATGGTTTGACTATTCTTTGATGCTAAATATCAGTACTCACACCACTCACATAAATTTGTGTTCCTACAAAATGCCATTCAGATTTGCAACAATATAGCATCAGGTTTATCAATTTCTTTGTGAGGAGAAATGGATGGCTGTGTGATTAACACATAGGCTTCCAAACACACTTAAAGGCTAGTTCAATACCCGTGCACTTCAACACAATTTTCCACCACTTGAACGAACTGCGAACGGATACATGACTCATGGGTCAGGGAAAGTAAGCCAGTAAATGATTTTACTATTTACATGTACAAAAGCTGCATAACAAGCCTTGTTTAAAATCCACACAAGACAGTGACCTGGTAATCAACAAATCAATCCAATTGGCAAACTGGTTTGACAACCTATTTGTTAATGCAGGTATGGATTGGTTTGGTTTGGTTTGTTGCTTAACGTCCAGCCGCAAACTATGTGCATATCAGGACGGTGTTGCTTAGACAAAGTTTACGTGCTGCCACACGTGGGACTGATGGCGCAACACGGGCCTCAGTCCCACCCAGTCACATTATACTGACACCGGGGCAACCAGTCCTAGTACTGTTCCCTGTAGTGCCAGGCGTCTGGCAGGGCAGCTACTAGATTGCCAATTTTTAAGTCTTAGGTATGACTCGGCCGGGATGCGAACCCCCGACCTCCCGCCTTGGAAGCGGACGCCTTAACCACTAGACCACCGAGGCGGTAATGCAGGTATGGAAACACTCTCAGTGTTGACTAATACTCATAGTAATCCGATATCGAAATATTGTATTAACGTAATGGTCCAGTTCACAGTGATCTCTTTATAGTTTATACATTGTTCCGAGTGGTCGGTGCTCTTTAAAAGTACGCAGTGGATTCTGACAGCCCCGCAGAGATCCTACATACAACAGATACTTTCAGCATTTTATCTCTGCTCAGTGGTAAAACGATACTATTTATGGTCGTTTCGCTCTACTGCGTACACTACGAGTATGACTAGACTACGACCAACATGCTTTTATCTTGCTCAGTGACTCGACGAGCCCACCTGTGCAAACAATGGACATCGACGGATCGAAGCAGACTTGTTATATTAGTAATTACTAAACCATATAAGTCTTTCAAAAAGCGCTAACAAATAAATATAGTCTGAATGAAATAACGAAGAAAATACTCACTTTGCCAAAAGTTCTTCATAATCAGACTTGTATTTGTTGGCCTCGATCTGTACTTTCGCCTTTTCGCGTGCTGTCTCATCAAGAAGACGCCGTGCATCTGCTAGTTCAGTTTCGTACAAATTCTTCACAGAAGAAACTTCACGTTTGATAACCTCTTCAGTGGACTGAATCTGAGTGGACAGACGGCTATTTTCTGTCTCCAAGTGACGTACTTTGTCTATGTAGTTGGCCAAACGATCGTTTAGTCCCTGCAAGTCTTCCTGCTCCTGTTGGCGAGTTGTGCGAGCCGGCGATGGCGGACGCTCACGTCTGCGAGGTGATGTTGCACTCGAACCGGGTGTTTCGCTCCCAGAGGTCGAGCTAGAGAATGTAGTCGTTGTTACTTTCCGAGATGTTTGCTTCGTCGCCATTTCTAAACGTCGGCACAACACAACCCGAAGAACAATAAGTTGTTAGCAAATACTAATCGACAACTGAAAATGGCCGGCCGGCAACGCGTGCTCGCGCCGTTTTCTCCAGTCACGTGACAGCGTCGCGTACCTTACTATAGCGTCTGTTAGGTCTAATCATTTCCGGTGTGTGAATATTTTTGTTTAGGTGAGCTCAAGCTTTTTTAAGGAGAAAAAGAGTTTAACTTTCCTTTGTGTTACTGAACTTAACCAGTGCAAACGTTAACCTTTTTAAAAATGTATTCATTTGCCCTTTGGCCTTAGCATTAACCCCTCCAGAAAGTGGGCTGTCTGGGTGTGTGCTACAAAAATACAGGGCAACCAAGTGAACGATGTGATGCAGCAGCAAAAGTGGGCATCTACTCCTCCACTCGACGTCAGCGTGCCATGAATAGTTCATAGAGGTGTGTGGGTGGCCTGGGTGGAGTGCCTTACAAACCGCTAGGCTACCGTGCAACCTAAGCATGGCTGAAAGACCTTAAGACGTATATAGTGCTTCGCCAGAACGCACACTTCAGTTTGAATAGGGAGTAGAGAGGTTGTAAAAATATCTATGTACTAATTGTAGAGTAAAAGTGAAGGTCGTGGTTCCACTTTCCTGATTTTCCAACGCTATGTATGCACTGTGATGGATCTTTTAAGTATGAGCACAATATATTAGACTCGAGACCCTTTATGTGTTTTCACATAGATATGCGTGACCAGCCACATGCGTGTTACTGCGGAAGATTGAAGTCATATATACCTGTCGTCTAAATATTTTGAAGAATACCGTATCTGTCCGATTTGTGCGGGGCTGCAATGCTACGTTTTCATTACGAAATTAGGAAAGAGAAAGAAAGAAAAGCAGGTCAGACAACCAGTTTCTGGGAGAGGCCGTTTATTTATATCAAATATAAGGATTGGTACCAAATATGTCGCTATATATAGTTTTCCTCCCTCCCTCACTCGGGACCTTCCCTAAAAATTTCTTTTTTCTCCTTAGAATCCTTTTACTTTCCCCAACCCATTACACCAAACTGAGTAGGCAGCGAAGACCCTGTATAAACTGCCTGCATAACGCTCTGATTGTACCGACTTTGACACAGTGCATGTACTCTGTTTCATTGTGTGTGAAAGGAGCAAGTAAGCTGAATTGTGGCAAAGTCGGGGACTGGGAAGGGAGGGAGGGATGGGGAATGACAACAGAGCATTATTGAAATAATGTGAACCGTGTGTTCCATTCAGAAAACGACTCTAGCTTCCTGGACTGACCGGCCCCTGTTTTATTTTGGGTTTGGGGTTTTTTTTTCAGTCTTCAGTGTTGGGACCCATTGAAACGATGTGTTGACATGGTCCGCTTCACGCTGACCTACTTTAGTGCTAGCTAGCATTATCGTCAACGCACATTTAAAAAAAAATAGAGCCAATCAGTCACTAGAATTTTGTTTTCTGAGGGTGGGAATCTGCCGTGCCGGGGATAGCTATAGCTCTGCTCCCGTCACATTAAAAAAAATGTATGCGCACTGCTTCCGATGGCGGACTTTTTTCGGAGTTATGAATTTTATCCTGTTTTTATCAGACGTACATAATTTGCTTTACAAGTTGTTGAAATACTCTACTGAGTCTGTTTAACCGGAGTACACACAAAAGCCTTCCATTTTTTTCGGCAGGAGGTGCAGGGCGGTGTAGGGTTGTGTTTTTGTTTTTGATTGGTTACAGCGATTTGATATTTTATAAGGCAAAAGTGCATTTAAAAAAAAAACAGCATAATTGTATTCAATCGTCTTTGTCTTTGCCAAAACGTTAGAATCCGTTGTTCTGACTCGACAACAGTTTAGTGCTTTTCTGAGACATCTATGCAATCTATGCTGCGAACACCTTCAAGTATCGAAGAGCACAAAAGACCTTTAAAGTATGCCGTTAACAAGCCATTGATTAAAAAAACTTAGCTGGATTGCAGGAGCTTTTCTACCAGGCATTCATTCCGGTCATAGTATGAAGAGAGTTCGCAAGTCCCGTTCACCATGTACGGAGGTTTAATAGCTGTAAGTAGGAAATATATACGCTCAATCGCTCATACAACCTAGGGTTCGTATCTGAGCATACAAGAGAGCCGTCGTCCTTTCCCTGTCCGAAAGACCGCCTCGGTGGTCTAGTGGTTAAGACGTCCGCTTCCGAGGCGGGAGGTCGGTGACTCGCTTCCCGGCCGATTCATACCTAAGACTTAAAAATTGGCAATCTAGTAGCTGCCCTGCCAGACGCCTAGGGAACAGTACTAGGACTGGTTGGCCCGGTGTCAGTATAATGTGACTGGGTGGAACTGAGGCCTGTGTTGCGCAACCAGTCCCACGTATGGCAGCACGTAAACTTTGTTTAAGCAACACCGTCCTGATATGCAAATAGCTTGCGGATGGACGTTAAGCAGCAAATACCCCCCCCCC
>SMGT01008021.1:205273-223364 GCA_004794575.1 Lanistes nyassanus
CCCCCCCCCCGGATGAAAGGAGATCAAGGAGATACGAGCACTCATGCAACCCAGCCCTAGTACGTAATTGAAGCAGCGATCCGAGCTAGCTTGTGTATCTCTTAACCACACGTAAAAGTGCACGTTAACTACACAGGGCGAATGGGACATTCGACCGTTCTCATATACACTCAGATACGAACCCCGGGTTGCACGGGCTTACATATTTCCTGTTTACGTGTGAACGTATATGTAAACTACAGGAGGAGGGGCCTTACTACTGCTGCTGTGATCTAGTGGGTGTAGGTGGGGGGGGGGGGAGAGACTGAAGCGAACAGTCGTGCAACCCAACCCCCCACATTACTACTTCCTACATATCTGAACAGCAAAAAACTAAAAAGAATGAATAATTTCAGCTATTTCACTTTGTTGGTCGTTTATTTTAATCTTTTAACACCGATCTCACAGGCAGAGAGAGAGAGAGAGAGAAATGATACAAAAGGGGAAATGGAATCAATCGATCTGTCAGCCGTCAAATGTTTTGCTGACGTTTTTAATAAAACAGAAACAAATCACAAAACTTATCACGATTTATTTAAATAACCTCTTGGGATAAAAGAGATGACAAAGTCAACATCATATAATAACGATAATGTCAAATGTGAAATATTTTCAAATAGTATTTTTCTGGAATCCGGCTCGTCAAACAATCCTATGTTTGACAAACCTAAATACCAATTTAAAAGAGAAATAAAATCACCATGCTTTATCTTCTTCGCCAGCTTGTCATCACACAAAAGGCCGGTTTCCCATCTGTTTCTCCAGAAATACTTTCGAGCTAAGTTGCCCAGCTTTATCATTAGCTGTTAGCTCTTAAACGAACAAACTCGGGTCATGGAGGCTCTCTTGAACTCGTGTTAATCTTTGACTGCTAAAACCTTGTGTTTGTCACCCTGCCAGTGTCTGTAAGAGTTCAACAAGTCCACATCGACAACCTGAAAGCCATCCTCCAAAACACGAGTACTTATATAACATCTCGCCCATCTCGCCAGCCACACAAGTCCGTTTTCTTCCAGCACTTGTATGGAAACAATGCTGAAAGGGACAACGCCATCCGGACAAAGCACTTCACGTGTATTGTCCACAAGACACAATTGTACAACTGTAAATTCCATGAATGTCATAAACAGACCAACTGTCGCACTGCTTACTGCTAAACGCATGCGCAGTCACCGCCGTTCCACCTGTAAAATGTACACAGCGACTTTTTAAAAAGAACATAGAGTCAAGACGCTTAACGCCTGCAATAACTTTTTGCATGATTTTGTATAAATAAAGATTTTTTTCAGTAGTACTGCGTCCAGTTCTCCTTCTCAGGAAATATAGCAAGCGTAGAAAACATCAGTCGTCTTTCTAACATTATAACCATTTGCAAAATACGTAAAATCACAAAACTTCAGATGACAAACGCAAGCAAGACGCATTTGCAGTTACCTGTCCTGTAGAATAACAACAGCAACAACATGCTTGGATTTCAATAACACCCACGAGATTTGTCTCCCATCTCACACACTCCAACGATGCAAGCTGCTGGTAGGACAAAACACCCTATTTTGGCAAATGCAAAGTAAAAAGATGGAGAGTGTTGTAGGCATACGCCTAATTGTAAACTTGTTCAATTGTCTTTCAGAGTATTGCAGTAATGTTTCTTCTTGTTTCGCGTGCGCGTGTGCGTGCATGTTCAAATGAACTTATTCTCTAGCAACTTCACAACTGCGGTCACACGGTGGCAAACGTAGCCGCATATATGAATGTGTACGTATGTGTGCATGCGTATGTTGGGTACGCATATACATACGCGTGTTCTTGTGTGCGCGGATACATACATAGTCGAGCGGACTGTTGAAAAATGTTCAGATGTGTCATTGATCATGGATGCGCGCAGAGTGTGGTACAAAGCAGGAGTTCGGAAACTGCCAGATGGTCTTCTCAGTTATGTTGCTGATGTTGTCCAGAGTACAGAATCAGTATACATACACATATACGTTTTGTCAAAGACGTTTTTCTATGTGTCCTACTGGTGTACTTTGCCCTGTCACGAGACTTCAAGTAGATTGCTTGGTCTCACAATATTACAAATGTCTGCACTGCGGACTTCTTCAAAGTCTCATCATGCCAGTGGAGTACGTAAAGGGGTAACACACGGCATAGTCCCAGGTTACTGGAATGTCTCTGCTGGAATTTTGGAGGAATTCCGAAGTTTTAAGATAGCGTCTTGAAAGGTGATTTACAGGCTTAAAAAGTTCCATCAGTAAACAAGAACAGCAAAACTCTGACATGCTCATTAGCAAAAATCCGATCACCAAGCATAAGTAATGCATTAGCACCTTTGGTCTACAATATCACTTTAGTGTTTTAAAAGTGGCTACCACAGACGAGAAATAGATGGTTAAATATGTATAAAAAATGTGAGCACTGAGAACTACACCAAGGTGGTAAATTCTTCAGTCTCACAGAAGCCAAGCTAGGCTTAACAGCGAAGTTTTCGTCTTCTACGTCTGGTCAGTATGTTGACTTGTCTATTCGGTATATTGACTGCGTGTCTAGTCGGTGGGCTGACCGAGCGTTTAGTCGGTGGGCCGAACGAGTGTCTAGTAGGCAGGTTGTCTAGACACGCACAATGTCTAGTTGCCCGTCTGTCCAGCAAATGTTGCAGGATGGCTTGCTCATGCAGGTCAATGGCATGACATTTGTCTTCAGTTGCACGCGAAGCAACTGATCCTGCTATAGCAGCAACAGGCGACCAGAAGACGAAATGGGGCAGCGGCTAATGCCATCTGCCTTCCCGTTTCCGTCAGAAGTCGGCACAACTGGTGGTCATTACACTCAACTATTTGGCACTACGAGCCACGCCAACCTGAAGGCATTAACTGTTGCTAGGAAACGGCACACATCATAGGAGAGGGCGTGCAAGTCTTCTCTTTGTCCACAGCTGCGCGATTAACGCGCCTGCG
Source organism: Lanistes nyassanus (assembly GCA_004794575.1). Classification (NCBI taxonomy): domain Eukaryota; kingdom Metazoa; phylum Mollusca; class Gastropoda; order Architaenioglossa; family Ampullariidae; genus Lanistes; species Lanistes nyassanus. Next base: position 208,267 of record SMGT01008021.1, read on the forward strand.
GATTTGCTCTGTAAATGAAAGAAAACACGTCTTTTTCACTGGAAATCAACGTTTTGGCATGCCTGCTTGTTTTTTTTAAAGTTCGTGTGTGTGCATACAACAGAGATAGAAACAAGGGTGGCGGCAGATGATGTAACAGAGAGGGGTAGGAAAAATAAAAGAAAGGCAGGCTTTTACTGCTTCCCCTGACCATGCGTCATGACATCAGTGCACTGACATATCTGCGGGACTAACCAGCCAGCTGCCGTCTGCCAATAGCCACCAGGGCCTCAAACAGAAGCTTGACCACGTTTTCATCTTTGCGGACGCCATGCAGCCAGATGGACAGGAGTCGGTAGCCGTGCTCCCGATAGCTGTTGGGTCCTGAAAAAGACTTACAGTTTTACGTACGCTATCCTGTACAGGCAACCTAGGTTGGATACCCTACTGCTTCTATCTTCACACCATTAGAACACTGGCGATAAAACACGCACTTATTTAAAATTTTTGCTACGTCACACACCTATCCGACGGGAAATTACTGGCTTGATATGTGATGGTCTGGAATAACTGTTTTTAATGGGCGATTTATAAGTGAAAAGTAAACTTTACTCTTCTTTAAATGAAAACAGCAACCAAATGAAAAACTAAAATTATTTTACTTCTTAAACTAAAAAATATATTTCCTCTACTTTTGGTAATCGAACCTCATATTTTCTATATCTTACCGGTATATTCGTGTTCTATTGCCCTAATGTGTTCAGGTGCAAAGTTCCAGTGCTGGGCTAATAGTTTCCAGTCGTTAGGCCTCAGCTGTCGTGTGGCGAGCCGCCATAACACCTCCCTCATTGGACCAGCGCAAGGATGGGCAGGCTTGCGGAGGTAAAGTTCAGGGTCAACGTACCCGACATCCATATCTAGGTAAGCCTGGATGGGTACATGGAAACAGACAAACATCTTAATTTAAAATTGGAGGTCTCTGACTGGAAGAGGTATGCTATACCGACCGATACAAGCCCAACACAGTGTTTTGTCATACGAATAGTAAAGCTAGCTTCCACTCACTTCCATCTGCACAATTAATAATTGAAGCGAACATATACTTTGAAATATATTCTCGCTCGTCATGCCGGGGAAATCAAGCCAAAGGTCACTTCCGTGTGTGCATGTGCTTAGTCATGCCTCTCGTGCATCCTGACTATGACTCACCCTGGCTACGCCGTAATAGCGCTGTGCCCGGATCAGCATGTCGACAATGGCAACGTGGTTACCACGTGCAGCAAGCTGTAGCGCGCTCTTCCCAGACTGAGAGAAAAAAACGATACGGCATTAATTGTTGACAGCAGCCGTCTGTTCTCTTTGGAACATTTTCACCCGCGCGCCCTCGCTGATCAACCAATCAGCCGAAGCCTGCTATTAGTTCTGGCTCATCACGTGTTCACAGTTGCGCATCACTTAAAGACAAAGGAGAGATATGGTGTCTGAAACTCTTTGTTCATTGAAACTTCTTTCCCAACAATGTATATATAGATGTGTTTAATCGCATACTAAATGTTGCAACAAAAAAGACGCGTTGATGCATGTATTAATTGATCCGCGTACCTTCTCTCGTGTTTCAAGGCTAGCGCCACCAGCTAGGAGGACTTGCACCACCTCCAGGTACCCTGCCTCCACACCTACATGTAGAGGTGTCTGCATGCGCTGGGACGTGTGAAGAAAACACACTTTGGCCATAACAGCAGAGAAAGGTGATAAAACACAGAAAAAAACTGGAACTCACACCTAAACACGCGTACACTGTTGCGAGGCTAAAGCGCACGATTAATTCTGGGTCATCACGAAGCTAACAGTCTCCAGTATTTTCAGTCAAAACCAAATCTAATAAAATATTAAAATACGCATCGTTCACACAGGTAAACCTCAGCAGGAATCTCCCCACCCTTTTCTCATCCTCCCGACATGCAGCCACTCTTTTTGTTGCTAGCTGTTAGGTACAGTATCTGGTTCACAAGTTTTGTCGTGTATACCCTTCAATAGGCCACGTCTTAATTTCTATTAAACCCAGTTTCACTAGTTCCGGGTGGAATATACCCCTACAAACTTTTCTTTAATGATTCGTACTGTTGCGGGATCTATTTCAATCTGCCATTGAAGGCACCGTACAATAACACAACACTGAAGTGACCTCGCTAAGCAAACTCACGTAATTCGGGAGATCTAACTCGCACTCGTTTTCAACCAACAAAAGCGCCACCTCCCGATGATTTCCAGCTGCCGCCAGGTGAAGCGCCGTGTTTCCTTGCTGAAGAGAAAATTAGATGCAGAGGTGGTTGTTTCCACGCATTGTTAGCCAACCAACACGTGTGTCTGTGTGTGTGTCACTGTATATGCGTCTTTGTTGAGTGAAATGAGTAAAGCTAACTGGTGAAAATTGTGAGAGAGAGAGAGAGAGAGAGAAAGAAGGGGAAAGAATACTCTCGTAAATTAAAAATACTCAAGTTATTCTTCCTAAAAGACCACCACCCCCATCTCACCTTTAATTCTAGCCTGAACTGAATTTCTCTAGAACTGATCGACCAGTTAAAGTGAACCCGCATAGTCATTTGCATAAACAACCACTGCCAACGCATGCATAACATCCTTGAATCATCTGCATAAGCACTGTCATCGCTGTTTATACAGAAGCCGGGCCTGATCCTTTGACGACGTTCTTCAAACCCATTGGTGAGGGCCAACATGGCCGACAGACGCCTGGCGATTTGTTGACAGCTCAAACAAGCTGGTAAAAAGGGGACGCCACCGGAGAGAGAGAGAGAGAGAAAGACGTTCAGGATGTGCAGGAAAAAGACGCGACAGGACGCCGATAGTTGCGAACTGCAAGGGCGTTATGCATGAGCTGTTGCTATCGCCATTATCCCGTTCTTTACAAAAACGACTAGGTCAAGTTTGTTCCACCCGATATACACACACTTCGGGGATACTCTGATTCGCATCGGAGGCATATTGTGTGTTCGTAACCCCGCAACGGTATATGATGCACCATATTTTATAACAAGCAAACTTACAGTAATAAAAGAAGTGACATTTCTTTAATACTGACTGTCTTACTTGATTTCCTGACTACAAAGTAAAGAGAATAGGAGAGATCGGCTCAGCAAAGATGGTGGAAGTTTCTCTCCACAACCAAGGGTAGATATCGCTGCACTGGTGAGCGCTTATGTTGAAAGGAGCGAATTATACTGTTCAAAAGAATTGAAAGACCATTGCAAATTGCGCGTACTACATTTTTCATCCATTCAGTTTTGCTCTTTTGCTTACATCTGTTGATTTACACACATTGTCTGGTGTCTTGGGTGCACGTTTTGATGGTGTGCTCGAACACACCAGCAGTGATTTCCACGGACGCTGACGTTCACTTCTGCAGCATGAAACAAAGTGCATCCAAGTTTACAGGGTCGGTCATTTTGTTTTTGCGAGTTACACACGTCCGTGGCCTGCTGGACAAAGCCCATCTGGTCTGTCAATTTTTTTGAGCGGTATATAATAATTTTGGTTATAATTATACACAAATAACGATCTAAATACTGTTGCGAAAGCACACTTGATCCGCACACTTTACCTGGGGCCTCAAAGGTAGGAAAAGTGATTCCTCGCGGGGCCTCCCATGCGAACCAGAATACCCCAGAACTGTTTGTATCGGATGTTTGTTCTCCCATTGTCATAGGTTTGGGACTTCAATAGTACCAGCTCATACATAACCCGCATAGGGTCTTTCTTCATGTTTTAAGGTGGGGCTTTAATTATTAATGTTTGATCTCGTGCTCCTAAGCTGGGTTGCAGGAGCGTCCCTATCTCCCCTTCCCGTTCTAACTGCGCTTGTGAGGCTCTGGTCCTCCTGGGCAGCTCTACTTGCACCTTTACGTGTGTACGGGAGTCACGAACGCTGCGTGCAATTCAGCTATGATCTCTGAATGAAGACTAACCATTTCGAGCAAAGATTTAACGCGGTGCATCGATGGTTTTAAAAGATTTAGAACCACCGTTAATTACCGGTAATTTCCTTTAGTGTGGTTCGGCACTTGGAAGGGAAATTCAGCATTCAGAGTTTATTCTAACCTCAAAGACTTTTCTTTTAATGCGAGCCTCCGTAAAAGATTTATTTTCAAGCTCCTAAGTAAGTGATGGCGGTGATTCTGATGGACTACTCACGAAGTTCTGGGCATTGATGTTGCTGTTCGCCCGCAGGAGACTACGGCAGATGCCGGCGTGGCCCTCCGTTGCTGCAAGATGCAATGGCATCATCTCTTTCTGTACACAAAAGAAAAAATTCAACACGAAAATGCATCTACTACGTATGTTCAATTTTGTTGCCTGGCTGCTTTGTTGTTTGCAGTTTCCTTTTCACTCTTTTTTAGGAACCCATAATTTCAGATAAGCGAGGACACGTTTTCTAACGTATAGTTTTAAATTTGTTACATCAAAGACCCAACACACACACAAACACGCGCGCGCGATTTACTCATTTCCTTCTAAGATACTGAGTCATATGAAAGCTGAGTGGGGAGCGTATATTTAGCTAAGTCAGTTATTCGAACGATTCATTTAAGGACACTCTTCTGTATGAAGAAATCTCACACATGGATCCGCCCGTTGACGATGGGCCTTTACCGGTTCCTGGGCGTTGCATAAGAAGCGCATATTTACGGGTTGACTGTCCGATGTGAGACTGCTGTACTAAGATGATTACAGCCATGTTGGCTGTAATACTGAGATGGCGTGTGTAATTAAACGACGGCACTCACTATAGTCTCGCAGTTGGGGTTCGCCATGTAGTCCAGGAGCAGATCCACAACGTCCAGGTGTCCATGCTCTGCAGCCATGTGCAGCGCTGTCCTCCCCTCCTGTCCCAGAAACACTGGTGTCATCAACCCTGACATCACTTCGAGTGCACAAGACAAATGACAGTGCGGTCAAGAGAGTACTGAGTTGGAGTCTGCGTAACACGGATCCTGTTTACACTAAAAATCGGTTAACACGGCTCCATTTTGAGTTCTCCGCCGGCCCCTGCTGATTTGGTCTGATTTGTTAAGACGAGAATGCACTAATATTAAACAGACTGCACTCTGTAACAAATGCAATATTAATAAAAGCTCAGTACCACGTCGCGGTCATCCACCTCCACGCCCACGAGAAGAACTCGTCGTATGACCTGTCCGTGACCTTTCTCTGCTGCCAGATGGACCGCGGTTGCCCCTGACTGCACGGCGATATAATGAGAGGAATTAGTGTATCACTGGGTAAAAAACACGCTTCATGCCAGTTAAAACAACGCTGTCTTGGCGTGTGCATATATGAAAAAAGACCTGAGCAAATACAAGTATGTGTGACAAAGTTCCTTCTTTCCAACACTTGTTTTTGTTTAAAGCAATTATTCTTTTTGTTTAAGCAATTGGTTAATAATTTAAGCAACGAAATGCTACCTTAGGAACTCGTTTCCAAATAGGAATGTTTTGGATTGAAAATTAGTTCTAATCACGTCTCAGTATATGAGTAAGCAATTTCAGATGCTATAAAAAAGTGAAAGACTAGTTTTAAAATCAAGACCAGGTCAGAGATAAATGCATATACAAACTGTATGAAGCTGAAAGGTTGCAGTTGTAAGGAGAACATGGTTCTTCATATTGTGCTGCTGTGCCAGTTCACAAGAACAGTCCTCACAAAAATACTTTTTAAGATATCCGTACCGGATAAGAGAATTTTAAAATTTTCCTCGTTTTCTTTTTGTTTTGGGCACATTTGCCAGGACAATTAAAATATCTCAGAAAAGATAAAATCTCGACCTGTTCTTGGTATATCATATATCATGACACTCGAGAAAGGTTTACAGCTAATCAGAACGCGCATGCCTGACCTTGTCTTTTTTCTGTATCTGTGCCCCCATCTGTAGCAGTTTATCCACAATGTCCAGGTGACCCGCGTCTGCAGCCAGGTGTAAAGCCGTCCTCTCATTCTGCACCACAAACATCACAGTCATCGTAACAATACTCGTCTGTTATCCTCCTTGACATGAATAAACGAAGAAGTGTATTCTGGCTCAGGATTTGGTTGCGCGCCTCTCGTTCCCGTGATTTACCATATGTTGGAACCCAACACACGCACGCAAGTTTACACGTGCTCTCACACTCACGCACACAACGACTGCATGTACGTGCTAAATATTACATGCACACCTTTTCTACAGCATTGATGTTGTCTGCCTCCAGAGACTCGAACACAAAGCTGATGACGTCCAAGTGGTTGTTGGCAGCAGCACAGTGCCCTAAACCCATTCCTTGCTGTGGGCAAAATGGCAGAACGTACTTTGACAAAAACACAACAGTTCACAGCTCCGCGCATGCTTAATGCGTGTGTGCCATCTTAAAACTAATTACTGCAAAGAGGCAATTACTAAGAGGCTGTACAGAAGGATGGATGTTGAGTAAAAGCTCTAATTTCATTCACGAAGGAAGAACATGCCTTGATATTATCGGAAAAAAATTCTTTCATAAAACCAACAGAGCTTGATCTTTATGCTGTTCAGAGATTGTCTCTGTACTTTAATGACATGCAAGCCAAAGCAAGGCGATGCATGATTTATTCATAATCCAAGGCAGGCATGAGAATAATGTACAGCAGGCCAACCATGTCAGTGCTAAAAACGAGTTATAAAAGACAGACGCATTGCGGCGCCACACGAATAGGAAGGAAAAGGATAATGAAAGATGGGTTGGGGAGGGAGCAGAGACAGAAGGAAGCGTGAAGAGATGGGAAGTGAGTGCGAAAAGACAGCGAGAACTGTACAGCTTCATTTGGCAAAACCAGTCTTATAGCAGTTCCAAAAATCTTACAAACGTGAATTGGTCAGATAGAAGCAGTCTGCTCGAAAACTTAAAATTAAGTAGTGCGTGGGGAGGCATAGGATACAGCGCTTCCATGCGTCACAAGAAATTTTAACCCTGCTATTTTGTATTTCGCAGGTAACCAGTGATGCTAGTGCGCTACCCTATTTTCAGGCTAAAGTGAAGTAATAATAGAGTGGTATATGTTTTTTTGAGAAGCTACTTTACCAACCTTGTTAGTGCTGTACTTGCAGGCGCCTGCATTGACCAGAAGACGTAAGACATCTAAATGTCCGAACCAGGCTGCCCACAACACTGGCCGCATCCCGTACTAAGCAAAGAAAAAAAAACCAGGATAGAAAACGTCATCCTTAAGCCTATGTCTACCGAATTCTGACAACGAATTTATTGCAGACTCTCCAGGAATTCTTTCCATTCCCCTCCCACGCCTTCTTTCCTTGCTTATTACAAGCAAACCAGAAATTCTGTGGTGCCTTCCTTCCTTTACGAAAATATTTGATCAAAAAGTGATCGTACAGACAATTCTTCCTTTGAAAAACTTCAAGCGAAGTTTTCAATCACATTCACCTTGTCCTTCGCCTCGAGGTCAGCCCCATTCTCCAACAAGGCCTCTGTGACAGACACGTGACCACAGGCGGCTGCGCAGTGGAGAGCCGTCCTATCTAGCTGCAATCAGATATCTTTATGTGAAAATAGGACGTAATTGATCCTCCGCTCACTTCGAATTCAGTGTTTCATCTTGAAGAACGGCTTACACATGTGTGGCTTTGGCCTTAATAAAGGCTCTGTGTAACCTTTGCACTTTGACACTGATCGAACGTGACAGAGAACGCAGAATGCAGTGGATCGCCAAAGCAAGAATGATTTTGAAAGCTCCCCACCATAAATAACTAAAAATCGAATCATTTAAAATAACAATAATAGTATTTACTGGGATAAAAATACGATTTTCATATTGATGTGTTCACCATTATAAACATAACGAGAATTTGAAACAACTCTTAAGGAAAAATAAGAATCCCAAGGAATTTCGTGCAGTTTGCACATGATGCGTGATGTGATATAAACACATTTACAGATGCCAGCGCAACATCTTCACTTACACTGTTGCGGCAGTTGATGCCTACTCCTTCTGTCAGAAGTTTGCGAACGGTGTCGGCGTCGTTGACGGAGGCTGCTTCGTGGAAACGCTGTTCTCGTCGAGACACTAAAGAGGGTTAAAATGTTTCCTTTAAAACATGTAGCCATTTTAATCAGCAGATTACGGACGTAATAAGTTGTCCACTTTGTTCAGTTCTTACTCATTTCTGCAATATGTTTGTGTTGCACGGATCAAATAAGGAAATGAAACATGTGATTGCCACTTGGAATAAAACATAAAGTCACAACAGGGAGCTTGGCTTAGCTCCTTTGTAGTCACCAAGTACGAAAATTCTCTTTTGGTCGACCTCATTTGTAGGGCGAAGTCTAACTTTAAAAAAAAAGTAAATGACGATTTTAAATATCTCAAGAACATGTTTGTTTGAAAAATCTCTTTGGTGACTAATCAGTGGCGACCTTTTGGCACAGTATAAGATCTTGTTAAATAAAGTGCGACGTGCGTCTATATATATATATAGGTATATAAGGTGTGCATGCGTGCGTGCGGATGTGTGCGTGCGTGCGAGAGAGAGACACAGAGAGAGAGAGAGGATCTGTGTATGTGAGATATATGGATAAATATAAAGGTAAATGGAATAAGTAGTACACAGTGGGAGTTTTTTTTTCAGATCCAGCCCTCACGAGGCAGCAAGAAAGAGAGACGCCGACAGACAGAGATGGCGAGGGAATGATGGGACAGAGACATTTCCCCGGCACCAAGCGTGGTTTGACCTGAGCTGGGCTTAGCGACTTGTATGCCGCCCCAAAGGCTGAGAACTCTAGGACACTGATGATATATGGCATGCCTGCTGTTTGTGACTGTAACACTTGCAACAACGTGTTGGTAAGCAGCAGCACGGTCAGGCTGCCTGATCAACTGTGTACTTATATTTGCTTCTCCAGTCTGATCCGTGCTGTAAATAACACGCGATCTGCAAGATGACCGCGCGGCTGTTTGGGCTCACGCATCCTGCACGTTGCACTGAACTGTGTACGGTGTGGTGTCCCAAACCCTCGCGGCTAGATAAACTGTTCCTATCGATTTTCGATGGCGCCATTCCCCATCCTGCCACCTCTCCACACAACAACACGTGCAGAGGTACGCTGTTCTAAAATATGCGTTTACGCAAGAAAAGTAAACATTTACCGTGCGTTAATAACCAAATACAGCCATTCACACACAAAGAAATCGCGTTTTCTCTTGGCTTTAAACCCTTTTTCCGGAGGGAGGGGAGGAACAACAAAGGCGCCTAGTTCCTCGGATATTTAGCACATCCTCTTTGTCAATGTGTCTCTAGATCGTAAACAGTTTCATTACCTCTTTCCTCGTTAACCAGTCTTCCTCTCTCCCATCTTGCCTTGCCGCTATCACCCCTTTCAAAATTAAAGGAATTATTGTCGCCTCACTAATCAACCTACCACAGGGATGGGAAAACGTGGCAGTCTGGAGGCCCATGGGCGCATGAAATCTTCGCGGGCCACGCACGCATGCACGCACCCAAACGCACGCACGCAGACACCGCGCCCACCCAACCACTCACGAACCCTACATTCCACAACCACCCCTCCATCCCCCCTCCAAACACACATCTAGTATTCAAAAGATTTTACCTTGCTAATGCACAGTATATAGGACAACACTTTCACGGTAACTTCACATTACATTACTAGTTTTTGGGTCGTGCATTGTTCTCCCCTCTCAAGTCCACCCATCAAAGTTGAAGCCTATCAGAAATTAATTATTTCAAGTATTGGGTGCTGGCGTGTATTCGAACCATGCGCTGGCTGTTTTATTGTGTTGCTGAAGAGAAATGTATTGATTTGTACGTGGTGCAAAAATGCTCGGGTGAAACTGCTCATTTCTAGTACATAGTAACTTCTCAATGATTTGTCCCAAAATGAACATCACGAAATGGTGTCACTAAAATAAATAAATAGTTTTAAAAAAAAACAGGATGGGGCGCGCTGTATGAAACAAGGTTATCTGTGTATACACTCAGAACAGTGACTACTACATACACTGCAAGGTAGCCAATAAGAGTCAGAGTATCTGACTGGCTATAGTTCGGGTGCCTGGGAGGCCAGCGTCCAGCAGACAGGCGGATGAACGGATGGATGGAAGGTAGAAAGGACCGAAGGAGGGAAGAAAAGAAGGAAAGAACGAAGGGGTGCAGCCTGTTCGGGGTGCAGGGTCAACAACTAAGGCTATCATCAAGGTCAGCAGCTTCCTCTGTGAAATCACGATGTTTTTATTGAGAAATACGATAGCACAAGACGAGATGTAGCTCTACGAGTCTCGCTGTCTCGTTAACAAGCGCTAATCGTTTTTTCGCCTGACCCTCGAATAGGAAAGAAAGAAAAAGAAAGAAAAAGAAAGAAAGAGAAAGAAAAGAAAGAAAGAGAAAGAAAGGAGAGAGAGAGAGCATTAGACATAAGACAAATAAGACACACCTATAAGTTCACTTACAGATTAACAAAATCAGTTACTGGAAACGACAGTGTTGTGGCTGCTACAGTACAATACGATACAACGTGGTACAATACAATAAACTTGTCTCTGAATCGATTGAAAGAGAAATTAGCGTTTTTATCAAGCGATATGCAAGTGAATAAGCACTACACACAGTAGACAGGAAGAAAACCTGGGTGTTCGAAGAAGTCATCCAACTATCTCAGTTAAGAAATAAGCCTGGTCTACAAGTATACGTCACAAGAGGAAGTTCTAGCCATAATGCTTCTGTCAATATCGTCAGTATTACAACACCTTGCTAAAACTGACATTCCCTATAACCAATGTCTCGATTCCACTCCAAACGTCTGCAGGAATGTTCTAGTCCTCCACTAATGTGGTAGCTTTTTCTTACAGTCACGCCAGTACCGCAGTAAAAGTTTTCATCAGTCTGAACACGTAACTCATCCTGTCGCACTGCATCAAGGAAAGGGGAGACGAAGCTCCGTCTGGAGGACACCCCCCCCCCCCCTTGAAGCCCTGGCCGAGGTCAGTGAGGAACTTTGGAAAATGACGAATGAGGTCATTAAGTTCGCACAGTTTCTTGTGCGCAGAGTGGGACAGAACGAAAAAAAAAGGTCCGGCCTTTCCCCTTGACGTGCGAGACAGAGGACGAACTTCCTGCAAGATGCCTGGGACCCGAGGGGACTTACACAGCTTGCGCATGAAAAGCAGGCAGTACGGCAAAGAAAGAAGTGCTCGGATATGCAGTGAATAACTTGGGACATGCGACCATATTCAACCGACAACGAGATACCACTAAACGGGTTAATGCGGCTAAACAGCCAATAATCACCTGCCCTAATTGCGAAGTAATCAAGCTATACGCCTTTGGTGAAAGTAAAAAAAAAAATCCATTACTGTCACCGGTACATGCGGTACAGCACACCATAGTAGAGTACACTACAGTGAATTGCTGTCCAGTAGACTACACACAGTTTCTCTTATTTGCATAGCAAACGGAAAGTGTCTGCGAGAAATAGAGGAAAATTTGCATTCTTTTGAAGCTCGGTCCTCTTTCGATACGTCTGGATGAGGTGTCTCCTGTCCAAGATAGTGAAGAGATGTCTCCGACCCTCTGACCCGCAGACCAACTCAAAACACTCAATGTTCTGCGCAAATGCTGGAGTTGGTGTTCTTGGCATCCGCAGCTCGCGGGTCGATATCACAGAGCGAAAATCAAGACTGGCTTTGCAAAAATGTTGTTTTCAGCATGCTTACCGAGCGCGTTTTGCCAAAAACCGCGGATGCCATCTTCATGTGGTATATAACACACTCCACTGGGAGAAGGACGTGAAGAAAACATTGGGCAAAATATCAGACATCAGATGTCTTAGAAAGGCACTCTCTGAACCACAGTGCTACTGAACGTGCATCACTAGTGAATCTAAGATACCATTTAATCACAGTCGTACAGCCTATACCCAGTGGCACACAATCATAAGTCTCATTACATCCAACTTTTAGGTAAGGATCGGGACTTTCACACGGCTGAATCGCTGTGAGAAAGCTCGGTCAAGATTCCTTCGTGCCAGTGGGCACAAGATGCTGATGGATGAAGAGGTGTGCAAAATATGTACGTATGTTGTCTTTCACTTCCTCTGTTCCATAATACAGCCACTCTTAAATTCAGAAAAAAACCCTTCTTGCTATGAAAAGGGTATAGGTACTTCTCTGTTAGAACTTCCTCTGGATATCTCTTGCATTTGTTTTTCTGTGATTAATGTGCAAACGAACGAAAGCCGGACAAAACCACAAGATAGTGCCGTATTAGTTAACACACACACACACACACACATGCTTTTTTTTAAACATAGATGGCGAACATAAATTCTAGACCGAGATTATACAAGGCTTTAAGTTTCTACTAAGTACGAGTCAGATCAGATAACAACAACTATAAGTTTGTAAATTGAGCTTACATCTTCGACTGGATTGGTGTAAATCAGAATAGATCATATCGGGTCAATCCGCAGTAATTCTGGATTATTAAGGCTACAACAACGTAAATAAACTCATTTAAACTCATTTAATCAAGGTAAATGAGATCATGTGACTAAAAACAAAATCTGATTGAGTAGAGGATACAAATGCAAAAACCACTTTATACGAATGTTGAATACACCGAAGACAATCAAGCCAACGAAGTCTAAGATCCCTTTTTCAGAAACAGTATTTAACCACCGTGAGTTGAGACTTCTTCCTCCCGCCCCCCCCCCCAAGCCCCCTCTCTTCTCCCCTTACCCTTCCTTTCCATGTCATACCAACACACAGTTACTCCGTTTAGTGAACGAACCCTTTTTAAGAAACAGGCATGAAAACCGCTGTCTATAGTTTGAGTACCCCGAACGCTCTGTGGCACCCGGGATGGGGGCATCGGGGAGACAGACAGAGACAGGGGTAGAAGCTGGAAAACAGACAGACAGATAGGCAGACAGACAGGCAGGAATGAATGCTATATCTCCGATTCAATGGAACCGAACCGGGTGGGCAGGCAGACAGATAGACAGGCAGGCAGGCAGCGAGAAGGACGGTGAGGATGGAAGAAAGGTGACATTCGGTAGAGTTGATGCTAAACACAAGTGCAATGGAAGCCATGACCACTGACTCTAGTACAACTACTATCGGCTCGTTTGAGCTTTCTTGCAACAGGCTATCAGACGACATGGCACATACCGATCAACAAATCTCTCCTAATTTTGCCACAGCCAACATTGGTAGTTTGTAGCACCGAGAAGTTCAGCCAGAACGAAACTGTGCTAGTTTATTCGAAAAGACGACACAGCAGTGTGCGTACTACCGCATACAGGTGTACCGACACTAATAGGCTGTGGTGTACGAAGAATTGAGCCAAGACATAATAGGTCCCAAGGAACGACAGGTAAGGCACGAGGGAATTCTGTGTAGTTTAAGTGTACTGGGACAGACGGGAGACATCTCGAGACACACTTACTTTCGGCGGGGAGGAAAGTCGATACCTCCCACTCCATGTCTTTGCTTCGCCGTTTGCCATGGCTGTCCGTGTCTGCCGGCATAGTTGTTGGTCGTGAAGCTGTGTAGGTAGCTGACTGGCTGTCTTACTCCACCCTTCCTGCAGTGCGGCTGCACCCAGCTTGAGACGTCCTACCTACCCGCTCAAGCTCGACGAAGTCTCCAAGAGATCAACGCGCCTGTAACGATACAACACACCCACCCACACACACCTTTAGGCGCCTGCGACAGCGAGCAAGGCTAGTGGAAATAGAAGCCAAAAACATGAAAGCATAGTAAAGTAGAACCTGTAAAGATGAAAACTAAATATAAAAACAGCTACTACAGTCAAGTTGTGTGTTTGCGTTCGTTCTTGTCGGCTTCTCGGGTTCCCGGGTCGTACTTCAGTCAGATCTTCGTACGGGTGGTCACGCTTCGTTTCCTTCTGCAGGTGCGTATCGTTACAACAGGACCCTTTTGTATGAGGAATTTTATTTCTGGTAGTCCGGTATACTATGATCAAAACGTTGTCTCTCCCGGTATCAAACCATCTGGCGCCTCTCCCAATGTATTTCTACAGTCCGCTGATGTGTCAAATCTGTATAAAGAACCCTATTTGCTTTCAATGCCTATCAATACAATGCAGTAGAAACTGCTATCACTGTCTAGTTTAGTCTTGCTTCAGTTTTGTTCTAGAGTGCAGAAGGTGGATGGGGTGCAGTAGAAGGATGTATCTCAAGGGACTAGCCCGAGTTCCACTGTTCGCCGAAACCCATACTCTCGGTACAATCAGGGTCGGGAATTTTTTCCCACACTTTTTACTGTTCTGTTCTACACACACCATTCCAGATCATATCTTCGACCCTCATCACGTTTACACCATTACAGACCGTGTGATCAAAAAGTACTGTAACTCCATCACAAATAATGAAGTCAACGTTTTTACTCCATTACAGATCATATGGTCAATACTTTTTTTTAACTATCACGCCAACAGGTCATATAGTCAACACGTCAGCACCGTTTATTATACCCTACTTTCAGCACAGTCAGCTCTATCCATTCTGGCTGTGTATGTGGTAACAAAGATACAGTTGGTAAGGACCACAAAAGTCTGCATTTACTTACATGTAGCCAACTGGGTGGACAGCAGACAACTATGGTTACAAAGTTAACTACGCGGGTTGTAGACAACTCCTCTAGACATAAACTTACACATTGCCAACTACTCTAATAAACATAATTGCACGAAACCAACTGTCTGGATGATATGCATCTCCCCTGATATACAATCTTACAGCCTAACTGTTCTGCAAACAACTCCTCTAGGATATTTATGCTTACACATCTAGGTTTTAACAAAAAGCATCTCTCACGCACGCAGTTTAGCTGAGTTGTAATTATCTTCTGTTTATTCACGCCTAGCTAACTGTCTCAGTTGTAAAGAACTTCTCTGACACACGTACAAATACACAACTACCTGTTTTGTAAATCGGCACGCATACATGTGCGAAATCGTGCTCTTGTGGTCAATTGTTTGAAGTGTAGACAGTTCTTTGGTATGGGTACCGAACTGTAGGGGTGTAATCGCATCGCATATA